>WOGR01003123.1:0-16307 GCA_015342045.1 Leptinotarsa lineolata
GCGACTGAGAAGAGTAATGTTTCTACAACCAATGAGGTCCAATCGATGGACCTCATTGGTTGTAGACTAATGCATCTTCTAAAGAAGCCACCGACTACTTGTTTTCGAAACATTACTCTTCTCAGTCGCCAGAATGGAGAGGAGCACTGGTGTGAGTTACCTTTGTTATTCGACTTTTGTTATTTGTTAGTCGACTTTGTTAAAAAAGTATCATTTGAATACATTATGGATTTTCATCAAGTAACGGCTAAAAGACCTATTGTCACCGGACTTTTATCACCAATATGACTATTGGTGACAAAGGTGGGATAAGTGGTACTGAAGAGAAGAAACTGGAGCAGATTCAGAGGTATTACTTAAATACATTATGGATTTTCATCAAGTTTCGGCCAATGGTCATATTGTTACCAGACTCCTATCACCAATATGATTATTGGTGACAGAGGTGAGATAAGTGGTAATGAAGAGAAAAAACTGAAACAGATTCAAAGGTTTATAGTTGATTCATGAGCAAGCAAAAGCAATCAGAATTCTTGAAAATTAGAGGAGATAATTCAAGAAAAGCAAACCAAACTGAAAGTCGAAAGACGAACATGAAGAATATTGAATGACAAGAAAAGAACAAAAACAAGAACTACGCTCCTAAAACAACCAGCTCTACAAAACGAAATATGAATTCAAAGGACAAGAAGGAAGTAGTAGAGAATGCAAAAACGTAATGAGGGAAGCAGGAAAAATAAGTCTAGCGGAAAGCAAGAAAATCTGTTAGTTAAGAACTCTCAACTACTGTTAGTAAAAGAAATAACCAGAGGTTCCACTAAGTGCAAGATGTGGTTCAGGAACACAGAGAAGTCCATGAAGGTTGAAACGAAGTCCAGACAATCAATGGGAAATGAACTGTACAATATTACAGGGAAAATAAATGAGAAACAGATTATACTGTCTTCCAAAAGGATAATCCTGAGGAGATTGCGAAAATCATCCCAAGGTGAACCTTTCTTCTGATGAACGATTGTGAAAATAGATAACTGTTTTACTGCTAGTAGGAGATCTGACATTGAAAACTCTACAGAATATTCCAAACAGAACTAACACAATGATAATAATCCTGAAATTACGAGTTGCACAACAACAAATGAAACAATTAATTCAACAGATAACAAATGAACCTATCACGAATTTGGCAGAATTAACAGTTTGAGGAATTTATTTATTCATTCTAACATATCACATAGGTCCAATTACAAAGATGACCTTATTACTTACAATACATTACACTAAAAAAAAAATTAAAACAGTCAGTTACTGACGGAGCGGGAATGATAGTATGCAGCTGGTAGTGATGTAACATCCTCACGAATGTATAGGATCTGTTTGAATTTTTTTATTGCACTTCGAACCTGACAAAATTAGTTTAGTAATTACTTGAGATATGAGAGTAATTACTTAGGGAGATGCTTGAAGCCAAAAAATAAAAGATTTATGTAATAAACTGCAATTTTATTTTCCAAACTATCACTCCTTAGCGGCATTTTTCGACATTATATAATAGTAATACACCAAAACCAAACAGATCAATTTATACTGGAAAGCCCTGCCTTGATCCACCTCAAAAAATACCCTAGTAATGACGAAATTATGTTTCATTGGGTAGCAGACCCATAAAAGTATATTGAGGTTAATCTCAGAATCTTATCAGACAATCGTAACGACAGGTTGAGATGAGATGGGAGATAAAAGAATGACAGGTTCAGATGAAAGATGAGATGAGAGATGAGATGTATATGGCAGATGTTATATGAAGAAAGTTTGGTAAGGAAATTCTTACCCCTTCTAATGATATAGGTGCTGTTTCCTGATATATTTGCACTGTTCAATTCGGGTGGTAACATAAGATGGTCATCCGAGTCCGAAAAAGGCGAAGTAACTTCATCCTCAGTCGTACAAGGAGGTGGATCAGGCCAATCTTCTAGTTCTTTTAACCTATTAGGTATGGAACTGGTACTAGAATATGAACCGGATTTTCTTCTTCTTCTACCAATTACTTTAGTACTACCTGTAACAGGACCTATTATTCAATTACCGATATTATTTTATTAAAGAATTTATTGCTTTGATCAATATTTTGATAGATTCATGAGATTAGTTAACATTGATTCATTTATACAATTATGCTCTCTTAACTTTACGAATGAACATTTGACTAGTCCTTACCTGGAGTCAGCAGGGCGTCATCATCTAAGGGCACTTCCCAAGCGATGCTCGCTCTTTTATTACAAGCTGGAGGTGGAGGCGGGGGTAACATTTCTTCTAAGGAGTCATCAGAGAAGTGCTCGTCATCTGCTAATTCACTGAGAGGTCTTAAGGCTGGTGGGTCATCTAGATCACTCGAGAGGTTGTCTTCACTACCATGTCTTGGAAAAAAAGCATATATGTTTCCATATTGATTGCAGTATTGATATATTTGGTTCAAATGGACCAGACGCTAGATTTACTTGAAAATACTGTTAGTTAATACTGTTGAAAATATCGTAAAAATCATGTTGAAAATAATTTTAATACATTTCTAAAAATTGAATTCAGTAATATAAATCTCATAGGAATTTGAGAAGTTAATGAAAGAAAAATATTTCATTCATGATATGAATATTAAATAAAAGGAATTGCGGAAGAAAATACAAAAAATAACATGCTGTCACTTTAAATTCAATGTGGTGCACCACTCAAGAAGGCGGACTAGCTTTTTTAAGCACTCCCATGACATGAGTATCAAAATGAAAGAGTTTGTTGAAAAGAATACGAAAATGAACATGACTTCACTCCAATATGGCAAACCCCACAAAATGATGAACTAGTTATTTTATGCACCCCCGTGTATCTAATGAAAGAGTTTGCTGAATAGGATACTAAAAATAACATTACGCCACTCTAAATCCAATATAGCGCACCACCTAAGAAGGCGAACTAGTTCTTTATGCACTCCAATAATAAAGCTTGTTTTTGAAATAGTTTTTCTACTATTAAATCTAGGTAGAGTGGAATAAAGTTGAAAACTAAGAAGTTCATCATGGCGTAGCAAGATGGGGTCTTATACTCTATGTATTGTAGTCATGTAAAGATAAAACTAAGTACCTAATTCTGATGTATCCAATTAACGGTAGTGTTATTAAACTAAAATACATTGTTTTTAGTATGAGTGCTAGGTGATATCTATCACGTTCATGCTAGAAAAGGATCAATAGGACATCATCACCTTTGTACTTAGACTATACTATATAGGCCTTTTCTTTTATCATGTGGTAACATGATAAAAGAAACCGTAACAGATTCGATATTCGATAAAATGTTTCGTGTCAACATGGCCACCATCAACTTTTTTTTTAAATACGTACTTTTTTATTGAAGATATTGATAAAGCGATGAATTCACAATTCAAGGGTGAGAAACATTCGATATTTTTATAGCGTTTCATTTGAAATAACCACCATTATCAGTGACAACAATCAAACAGAAAAACAATTTTTTTTATCATGAACTTTTAGGAAAAATGAAACCAATACAGAAAATCAAAGCTACATGGCATGCATTGAATGCTAGAATTGACGACCTCTTTGTTGAATGCATATAAGTTGTCGTTCCAGACATTTTCTGTGGCAATTTTCTAGCACAATAAGTGTAATACTAATACATGCATCTCTTATTTTTCATTTGAGATGGTCGATATCTGTACTTGGTGTTGAAAAAACTTCATCCTTTATGTATCCCCATAACAAAAATTTAAAGGAGTAAGATGTGGGAATCGAGTTGGCCAGTTAATTGGTGCATTGTTTCCAATCCTTTTTTTGGAAATATTGCATCTAAATGTGCCCTTGCTATTGCTGTATTATGGAGAGGAGCGCCGTCGTGTTGAAAATATTGTATTTCATGGCGGATATTCAGTGGCAATTCATCTAAGTAGCCATCGAATTCATTGACTAGAAAATTAAGATACATTTCACTATTCAAATGATCATCGTAAAAGAAAGGACCAAGGGGATGTGTGTTCCCATAATAACCAACCAACCATTTATTCCGAACCTTTCTTGAAAATTGGTTTCCTTAAGTAAATGTTCATTTGTTTTATTCCACCTATAATGGATATTTCTGTTAAACCAACCATTGTTGGTGAATTTTGATTTGTCCGTCCATATAATTTTTTTACAAATATTTCTAACTTCCCTATTTCTACGTCTTAACCATTTCGCAAATTGTACTCTCCTTCCATAATCCTTTTCATATTTATATTTCTTCTTTTTCGAAATAGTTATGGTGGATTTTATAGAAATCTAATCGTATAAACATTTGAATGTTACGAATACGACGATTCGGGTAAAGCTCAACATACACATTCCTTGCCAAAAGAGAATTTTTATTTGATTTTCCATAACTAAAAAGCATATAAGTCTTTTCATCATTTGAATAAATCTTTGATAAGTTCATAAACGTCTGACAGTTCTCAACAGATATCAACAACGCATTCATTTTTCCTGACATAAACCAAGCAAAGCCTAAGATGGTAAATGAATTGAGATGCTATTTGGTCTTACCAAATTATACAACAATCGAATTTTGACCAAAAACTGATATTTTCATTACTTCCAGGATTGAGAATTATAAAAATATTACAAATTATAATTGATTAGGGAGAAATAAGCCTTGAAAGAAGAATTACGGCAATACAAAAATTTCCAAAACGAAAAAGTACGAATTTTCATTGTGTTAGGGTACCTACCTGTCGAATTTATTGGGTTGTCTCAATCGTATTTTGAAGAAATCGAAGCAATTTACAAAAGAAGTAACGACAGGACCCTAATTTAAAATTCTTGTCACTGATGATGGTAGTTATTTCAAATGAATTGCTATAAAAATATCAAATATAATATACCCATGGAAACGTTTTATCGAATATTCATTATAACATCATCATAGTACACTTCAAATATAATAACATTTTCTTTTACTATTTTTTGATATTCTCCGAAATAACAATTCCATTCGAAGAAAACGAAAAACGGCATTTTTTGTTTTTCCCCGTATATTTCGAGAAGGGCGGGAGTCCCCAATAATTTTCACCGACCATTATATTGTTCCCGATGACAGTTACCTTTTTTCCCATTTAATCGTCTTCGTATCTGATACGGTTTAGAATATAGCATTGTATGTTATATATGTTTTCTTTATGACTTGAACAAATTAAAAAAAAAATCCAAAAGAGCAAATACTGAAAATTCTCAAAATTTACACACAGTCCTGCAAATAGGTGAGAACAGTGACTGCAAACCAATAATTAGGGAGTTCAATACAACCAAAAGCAAAAAATTTTTGTTTCTTTATTGTATTTTTTTTTTCATTTTCAACCCCCGACGCAAAAAAGGGTGTTATACTTTGACTTGTGTATCTGTGTATCTGTATCTGTCTGTGGCACTGTAGCTCCTATACTAGTACACCGATTTTGATGCGGTTTTTCCATCTGGTAGAATAGTTCTTAAATATGATTCATGAAAATTGATCCAGCCGTTTGAAAGTTGCCAGAACGTTTCCAAGATTATGAAGAGGAATTACGCAGTTAATTATGGTTAATAATACATCCACTTGACTGATCCCAATGAGAAGTCTATATTTTTAATTGAGAGTATGCACAATACCATTTCTACTTCGACTTGATGCTGCATTCAGAACAGTCTGCAAAGGACCAACTCCTCGGCAACTTACAGCAGACGTGACGTGTTTGGGCTCATTTTGAAAGTCCCAATAAGCACCGTATAGAAGTAAACACAAGTAAATTCACACTCCGCCATATTTGGGTTGAGATCTCCATCTCTTATTCTACTCTCAGCCGATGTATCTGAAGCGTTAGAACAAATGAGACAAGAATAGCTTTAGCTTGCACCCTCCTACCGCACTACACACCGCCATAGCCTGGCAAAAAATGAAATCTTGACACGATACATCAAAGACACTGACCAGGAATGAACTTACTTATCGTTTACTTCTATATGGTGCAATAAGTAAATAGCCACAGTGTCAGTGACTTTGACTAGGGTTTCGATACGGCGACCTAGACGCAATGTTTTTTATTACTTTTGAGTCGGTTTCTTTTATTAATTTTCAATATTGTTGTTCAATATTACGAGAAAGTATATAAATGAAAATTTTGGTTTTTCTCACTCAATAAAAAATTGTTTTATTTCAAGTGTTTTTTATTTTATGTACCTTGCCCATATTGAATTTAGGTCTTACGCCGCCACTATGTAGATCACGCATAGAAGGTACTTTCATATTCAAACTGAAAGAAAAGGCCCTCTCGAAACAACTACTTTCACATTAACAATGAATTACACAAAAGAAAAAACAATTTCAAATTTCTTTTTATTTTGAAATTAAATGACTTCTTCCTTCCTTTGGAATTTTCCCACATATTTTATATGAATATGGAGAAGTAGAAAGTTTATATTCTGCTGAGTCCTTCGTTTCGTTTTTATTGTTAATTGTTCGAACATATATTGTAAAAGATTTTTAACCAATATTCTATGACTACAATCGTCAAATCAGAATTTTGCGATCAAATTGTAATTGTGAATAAAAGTGTAATATATGTGAGAAGTAGGTGCACCTATTTGCTAAATAATGAAATAGATACCTAGATACAAAACTTGAATATTTTGTATTCTTTAAAATTGAATTAAAAATCATAAATAATAAAAATTAGTATGTGAAGCAGAAATATTTCCATAATAATCAAGTGACGGCAATTTTATTTTTGGAAATTTTCATTGTTATTTCAGTAAAAAATAATTGTGGAATTGTACCTAAACAATATAGAGTGATATACAGAATTACATTAATCTGGAAAAATATTTTGGCTTTTTACTTTTTTATCATTACGAAGAAAGTGGAAAACTTTCAGAAAAAGAATAAAACTTGAATACAACAATAAAACATCTTCACAAAGATGTGCAGATGCACACTGAAAAAAACATCCGACACAAGTTTTTTCAAATATATAAACACTCTGAGCATTCTTAATGGAATTGAAACAAAAATTATACACAGGAACGCCACATGAATAAATATATGAATGATTATTAATTCATATTTTCACTTACAAGAAAAATATTACATCGGTACCTCCTTAGATAACTTCGAAAAATGATTTACTCAAACCTTTCATCTAGTGTTTTCACTCGAAATTTCGAAGTACATCTGAAGATTGAGATTGAAATTTCATATTATTACACTTTCATAAATCGAGTTGTGTAGCGTCCCTGTGAACTATATTTGTATTCAATTTCATAACTATTGTTTCGAGTATAAACTGATGGAAAAGTGCCGTGTATGGCAATGTCCACATATCTAAAAATAGTTGTTTCGGAAAGATTTTTCGATCCGGTTTGTATCTGAAAGAAACGTTTATGCATAATCCAGACATTTTATAAAGTTTTTATTGACGTTTTCGTTTCCTTTTTCCTTTCCTCGGATCCATTCCACTTTTTGTATAATGATCCTAAAAACATTCCTCTTTCAATTATACAATAATTTATTTTCTTCATAAGTTCCTCGTATTTTATGAAGAACTCCCGATCCACCCTGTATTTACTCCATATAGAATTATCGAAAGTAATCGTCGTTGTTTTATCAGCGGCATTGTATATGTAATCGCGACTGGGCAAAACAGTACATTTAAACGTATAGTTTTGCGGAGTCGTTTACTCGTTCACTGTTGTCATTGAAAAACTTGGTAGAAGCGTCGCGTTCAGCTCACGTACTGGGGGTAGCCCCTGCGATAAGTTAGGCCAATCCAGGGGGCGCATTACATACTGAGACATACGCATATAACAAACACTTCGGTTTCGATATTCGTGTGTGAACGCCGGCACGGTTATATGTGTCGGGCCGATCGCGCAAACAGTTGATGAGTTATCTATATCTGTTAACGTAAACCCTTAGTTCGAGTTAGTCCCTTGTGCGATACGCTCACATTCATTTCGTCTGCCATACGCCAAACAGCTGTAGCCGAAAACGAAATCTAAAATTAGTTTCCGGAGGTTTAGTCGAAAGCGCATCTTCGGTACCGCAAACTCCTCTCCACGTGCTCCAACGGTCCAACCATAGAAACTCACCCGTTTTTTTCGTGCGAGCCGTTGGCCGAAATTTATGTGCAAAACGGTTCAACCAGCATACTTATGCGAGATCGCCGGAGTACCTTCACCAAAGAATACATAAATAATATTTTCAACCCCTTGACGAGACCGACCAGACCGACGTCTAGACCAACAGACAATCATAGCAGTTCAGCTCGTGTTGCTGAAGAGCAACGCGTGGTGAATCAGGAGCCAGTCGAAGAACAGAAGATCATGCTGATGCCAAGTGCGGGAATATCCACGACCACCGAAACGGACACCCTCGTCGGAGGACTCGGGGGTCTCGGGGTCCTCGGGGCCACGGGCACCCTCAACGGCACGGGCATCCAAAATAAAGATACCACGTGGACGAAACTCTTTGTTGGCGGTCTACCTTATCACACCAGCGACAAGTCTCTTAGAGATCATTTCGCAGTTTACGGAGATATCGAGGAAGCTGTGGTCATAACGGACAGGCAAACTGGAAAAAGTAGGGGATACGGATTTGTAAGTATCTTCAGATTCTACCGTTACGTTAGCTCCAGGAAAAAAATAAGCTGGTCCGGGGAGATTATTTTAGTCCACAAATTTTTTTGATCATTTTTTACACTCTTAAATTTGGCAGCACCCTTTTACTTTTCATACGTTTTCAACTTTCAATCATCAGAATAAATTGAATAGTTATCAGAAAATCTGAAAGTGCACACTTCTGAATCTAGCCCGGAATATTGCAATTTTCTCCAAACGACAAAAATGAATTAAAATTTTAAGCAGTCATTGTAGATTTAATCTGGATTCTTTCACAGAACTGAAAAACTTTTGAAAATATATTTTTTTTTAATAAAACTAGACGTTTCTCCCAGTAATTTTTCAGAAAAATCTCACCAAAGCGTTGATAGTATACGCAAAACTCAGGTTTGCATGCACCAAAATTTTTCCCAAGTTTCAAAGTTGAAAAAATTAAAAAAACTTATTTACTGAAAAATATTTTTGATAGAAATTTATATTAACAAAATAGTTCTAATATTGTTCCCCTGGCATATTTGAAATACGACGAAATAGATTTTCTAACGTTTTAATTATGAAAGGTACAATAACCCCAAAATCAAAAAAAATGTTCTTCACAAATTTGTATCACTCCAATCATTATCATTTATTGAATTCTCCCAATTTCTTTATTTCATTATAAAAGAGGCCATAGGCATATTAGCCAGAAGATTTAGATAGAAAATAATGTTTTTTTTTCATATATCGTTAAAAATCTAGAAAATATTATCTCGAAAATGTAATTCTTTGGTAATGGAGTGCTGCTACACATTTTCCAATAGGGAGAAAACTTCGTCGAATGCCACTAAGTGTACAAAACTTCAGTATTAAATACATAATATACTTTATTTCAATTGCAATACATATTTCGAGTTCAGAATAATTAACAGTTTTTTCACTTACTGTTTTAACAAGGTTGATCAAAGATCATTTTGAATGAAGTACTAAGTACTTGATTTGAAATCTATAATTCTCAAACAAAAATATGAAAATACTTTTTATGTTGGATAGAATAATAAATTGTTCATTTATAATGAATTTGAGTCTATACTTTTACTTTTCAACAAACTGTCACTCCTTCACTGGCACAGAATTTTTGTAGTGCAATAGGTAAGTACACTTTAATTTTGAAGTTCGAAGACTAAAGAAGAATATAAATAAGATATAAATAAGAATATAAATAAAGAAGAATAAAGTAAAAAATGATATTTGAGAAATAATAATGAAAATGACGTCAGTTGGTAAAACATTTTCATTCTTGAATTTTTATTTTATCACCATAGATCACTTCATAGTGCAGTCATAATTAATTTGAAAAATGGCTCCTACGGTGCTTTTTTAGAATTATATATTTTATCAAGTAGTCTGATATACAGGGTTCTATTTAAAATTCATGTCTTCAGTTTATTTCCGGTTAGTTAGACATATTGGTTCCAAGAAACTATACATTCGTCCCGCCAGAAAAAACTTAATGATTTCGTTATCACCCGGTATATCCAATTTCGCAACGGTAAAGTGATTATCAATGTCATGTCGAAAAAAAACTAACCCTAAATTAAACATAAAACATATGAAAAGGAATAAGTGGGAAATTATTTCTATCTATAAAATGAAATGAATGTATCAATAAAGTTTTCTGTAACACTTAAACAATTAGTTACGTGATAAATTATTATCTTGCCATCACCATCAAGTGACTTCCTAATTCTCATTTTTTGTATGGTATTGATGAGAATATTAACCGATAATACATGGCCTACTCGTTTGATAATATTATTAATCCAGTTTCACTTTCCATAGCTTTACCATCCACAGCTTCTCAGAATTCATATCTTAGACCATATTTTTGTACATTCATACAGTTTATGGAATAGTCTTATTCGGTGTTGGTGTAAACACTATTTTTCTTCAAAAATTTTGTCAAGAGAAGAGCAATGGAGAAGGACAACTATTATTTTCTTTCCAACGTTTCGAAATTATCTAATGCATTCTCACGGTTGCGTAAAAGAATTACATTCTCAATAAATGTTTTCAATTATTAAGAGTTGACCAAAATTATGGCCCAAAAATAAATATGAAAATTCACAGTGGTTCCGCTAGCTTAACAGGGGACTAAAATTGTCTTATCTGCTATTCCATTTCAGATAGTGCGAAAAACTTTTTCCAACTGATAACGTTTGTAATGTAAGCTGAGCAACTGAAAGTATTGTATATCGATCATATTGCTGATAATAACTTATATTTCCAACGCTAAATGGTAGTCAGTAGACACTTTCCAAAAAAAAAGATATATTTTAAAGTTATTAATCCACCAGAACATATTTTCCAGCTTCACTGTAGCGAATTGAATGACCTCAAAGTTTCAGGTAGATCTGTCTATAATAATCTATTGGATGTATCGAATCGATGGTTATGTGTAACAATTACTATGGTCACTGATAAAATACATCATGCAAACCAAGTTTCTGAAAAAAAATCATATGCATACATATGAAAACATATGTAGATTCTATATGAAGTGGTTTTCTGATGTTCGTTTCTCGAACTATGAGTCTGCACCAAAAAAAATCAGTTTCATGAAATTAAGAGAAACGTTTGTCAAAAAATTGCCGATTTCGGAACAGTTTTCAAATTCAGAAGTCTTATCAATATCATATTCAGTAAGTGATTCACCATTGTGTACTCCAAACAAAAATTGAATTAGTTTATAATATATATTTTGTGAATAAGTAACTACGTGTGAGTCTTCCTAGTAATTTGCACTATTTACTGAATTTTTAGTAAAGCTTATCAACGAAGATAATGCAGTTCTCAAATTTATAACAAAAGAAATTCATCACAGGTGATGTACTTTCATTTGTCACAAAAGACAGAAACCTGTGAGCAGATGTAATCTCTGCCTTCTCCCATCAGAATAACAGTTTTTAAAAAAAGTCTCAATTCATATGATAAGGGAGATAACGTGGTATTTATTTTATCTAAGCTATATGATTGTAGTTTGAACAAAATGTAATTTTATAAACAACCTTTAGCTTCTGTATTGTTGCCACCACGTGGCGTGTCGTTACCAATAGGACAGATGCTGCGCCTACTGACTCATAAACAGCCATTGGCGTTACTACGAGATTAATTCAAGGGCAATTCGCTGATAATAAAATAAATATCTCACAGAAAATGCCTTTTAGGAAAGAGAAGCCACTATTTAAGAAAATCTTATTTGGTCAACTTCTCTCTCAGTTAAGATGCTTCAGTCAATTCTGAAAATTGCAAGTGAAGCATTTACTTGGCACATTTGATTCCACCAAGAGCGGTACATACCAAAGGGACGGACTGTGCCTGCTCATCGTTTTAAGGTTCAACTCAGTACACCTGGAACTTCACTGTTCAAGAACTCTTCCATTTGGAGAACTGCGTTTATGTTGAATCAACTTTCTGAGAACGTTTTTCCAAATGAATTTAATATCCAGTAATTCAGATCCAATGTGAATCGCTACTTCCGCACAGGCACCGCTTTTAGAGCGCCTTGAGGATTTTCCTGTAGTGCTTGTGTTTGTCCCTAAAAAAACATAGCATTTGGTGTTTCTCAAAATATATTATTGAAAAATTATATTCATACTCCTCAATTTATGAGGGACACTTTTTAGTTTTGTTTATGTGACAATAATTTATACGGCGGATAAACATAAGTACTGATTTTCAGACAAATAAAATATTATTTGAATGCAACAAACTCATATCGAATATTGTTTAAACTCACTGCATGTTATAATAATTTACCTCAACTAGCAAAAAAAATATGAGCCGTCACGAGACGCTTGGCAGATGTGAAACATCAATAAAAATATTTTGTGACCCCTGTGATGTTTTTAAAAATATGTAATTGGAATATTCATGAGGAATTTTCAATATGGCTTTAATATACCAGTAAATTCAAGAATCTCAGTTAGTTATTGCAATAATGATCCTAAAGACCAAAATATCTTATATTATAAATATCAATAATATATGTTTCAATATGAATTCCATCATCATTAAAAATATATTCATTAATTGATTTTTTGATGTTCCTGTTAATAATAAATAAGAAAAACATTCATGCCCTACTAGCTATCAGCTGCTTTTGAAATACAATTTTGTCAATCCTCATGAAATTTACTATCCAAACAAATGTTTTAGTGCATTAATTTTCATTGGAATGGGATTTAAGTTGATTAATAATTGACTTAAAAATATTATTACAAAATTACAAAGTTTTTACTATTTGCCTATAAACTTTTAATTAAAATATTTGTACAAGTATGTGATGTTACCTAGTTAGCAAGAGAGTCTTTGAGACCTATTGTGAATAATTTAAACCGAACACACTTTTCGTATGATAAAAAATGATAATCACTTTTTTTAATTTTTTCTGAAAAAATGAATTAAATTGAGTCTGTTGAGTATATACATCCATAATAGGCCTGTAACAAAAAACAATAGATTACTAAATGGTAGACTCTGAGTTAGTGAACTCTTTGAGCATTCGTCATTCAGAAGCAATTTATTTTGTATTATTTCAGTCTCATTTTTTTTTTGGTATGGGGAGTAATTCTTGACTGTCGCCTAGTATGAGTTGATAAACCATTTACATTGCGCGAGAAACACTTGATGTGAAACAGTTATACTGCAAAAAAAAAGAATTCCCTCATCATTATTATCCATCAACTTACCTATTCCTATAGAACACTGATGGTGAACTTCTGACAATGTGATACAAACATTGACCATAGAGCTATTCTATCTGGGCCAAACTTATTAACAATTTGCCTTCACAATTAAAATTCATGAGAAACAAAAATGCATTAAAAATATTCAGGTTCCAAATTTCTAATAACTAGACTTTATATGTTCAGAAATTAGTTTCATCATGTGTTGTTTGAATGTTAATTCAGGCATTGTGACTTGGCCGATTTAATATATTAGATGGGACTTCTTGATAATACTTTTGAAGTACTAGCGGAAAACTGAAATCTGCTTTTGGTGTTCACAAATGGAATTTTGCTAGGCAAAAAATGAGTTCGAATTCTTCTGAGCTTCTTTGTATTTATATACGGATAAGTAGTCATATTGTTGCAACAAACAATTGTAGTACTTTTCATACAACTAAATAAGGACGAATATCATTGAAAACTCTCGCAATGTTCCTAGAACGGATCTGTTTGATGATGAAAGTAGATACAATCCACATGGAGCAATTTCTTTTCTACTTCAAAACTTTCAGAAGAAAGG
Organism: Leptinotarsa lineolata; assembly: GCA_015342045.1. Taxonomy (NCBI): domain Eukaryota; kingdom Metazoa; phylum Arthropoda; class Insecta; order Coleoptera; family Chrysomelidae; genus Leptinotarsa; species Leptinotarsa lineolata. The sequence goes on from WOGR01003123.1 coordinate 13,974, forward strand.
CTTAGTGAATGAGTAACAATCATTGATATTGTTTCTGTATGTTAATATCAATAAAAAGCAACATGGGAATGTTATCGATCTTTTCCACTGTGTAGACATATTGACGAAAAATATTTGATGTTTTGATTGTTCCTGGAATAATTAGTTTCGTCGTCATATTGAAATGAGAGTTTATTTTCGAAGTATTTGATTTTCAAATTGAGTAGACAATAATAGTTTTCATATTCCTGTTATGATATCAAATAAAACGAAATGATAAAATCATTTCCTTCCAGCAGCGCTAATGATTACGATCATTATTACCATATGAGTGATCTGCAATTTGTGGAATACAATAAATACGGAAGTAGTACAGTTTACTCTATGCTTTGGAGATAGGTATAATTGATATTATTGTACCTCTATCTGAACACAGTAGGTATATTTTTAGAATCGTGCGTTGACGAACAAAGTAATAAAAATAATATCCTAAGCAGAGTTCGATCGGAAAATGGGAGACAGCTGTATGTCTAAATGGCCACCCCTACTTGTTTTACCATAACAATAGGTAGCCTTACACACTGTAAATTTTGGGTAGCTGAAATGCATTTGTCACGTTCCACATTGTAATCGCTAGGTTTTAATCCCATTCCATTCGCTGTGAACTATTCTTACAAATGAAATTTGTTAGTCTTCAGTTTTTGAACGATTATGTTTTTATGAAAGGAAGTAAAGATCAGTAACTGATTGAGCAAATCTGCCTTGAATATATTTCACAATTCAATTGGTCACGAAAAGTTATTACTCAAAATAGAAACAATAAGTGGTACAGTCTCCATGACTCCAAATGTACAAAGATGTTTCCTCAAAACGATAAAAAATAAATGGTCTGGGGTTTACGAAATATGCTGTGAGGAAATATGTTGTTCAAACTAAGCGGACGTATTCGGTTCAATAGACCAGAGAAGTCTGCCGCTCGACATACCTTACAGAAGGGCCAAGGAATAAGTGAGGAATGCTCAAAACTGTAGATGACAAACCAGTGTTAAGGCAGCCATGAGTTTCAGCCACGAATTGGGGGAATTTACCGCTAACAGAAAGGAATGCGTCAAGCCACCATTGGTCGTTAAACTTCATGGCTAGCCATGAAATTTGTCTTTCAGAACATTCTTTGTCAGCTATGAAATCAGTGAAAAATCAAATTTCACCTATAGCCGTAAATACAATAACTGATATGAATGCACCTTCTTTCCACATATACAATTTGATTTTTATATTTTCAATACTTGAAATTTATATCAATTCGAAAAGTTATCTCTCCAGCTTCCTGAAAGAAAAGAGCCATCCGCCTCATTGGAGACGTAAACATCACTTGTAACCTTAATAGTCTGGAACATCGAAGAAAGGTTGGAGATTTGTCTCTCTTTTATAGATACTTTCACGGGAAATGTTCAAGGGACTTGGCACATTTGATTCCACCAAGAGCGGTGCATATCAGAAATACGCGACGGACTGTGGCTGCCCATCGTTTTGAAGTTGAACTTAGTACACTTCGAACTTCGTTGTTTAAAAACTCTTTCATTTGGAAAACTGCGTTCATGTGGGATAAACTTTCTGAGAACGTTTTTCCTAATGGATCTGATCTCCAGCGATTCAAATCCAATGTGAATCACTACTTTTGCACAATCATCGCTCTTAGAGAGCCTTAAGGTTCATCCTGTAGTGCTTGTGTTTTGTCCTTAAAAAAAACAACAAATGAAATATACTAACTTGACTTCTGGCATCTGAAAACAACATCAAACTCATTTGGAGAGTTGATATTTTGAAAGAAATAAAAATAATATAAAACAAGTCATACACTACAGAGCCTCTTAGGAAATCCAAAAAATAAAGTCTAGAATTCGGAAAAGCCTGGAATTTACGAAATTAAATATAAAGACTGCGATGCAAAATATTATGGACAGACTGAAATATCTATTGAAATAAGATATAAGGAACACTTAGCACACCTAAAATATGGAAGAACAGAAAAATCAGCAGTCGCCTATCATATGTTGCAACAAAACCATTCTATAGATAGCTAGGATAGATAGATAGAGTTTATTTACCCCTGTTAAGCTAGCAGAATCACTTTGGAATTTTACATTTATTTTCAGGCCATAATTTAAGGATAATTTTGTACTCTATTTCCGAATTTTTTGCTCTTTGTTCAACGTAGATATCATGGGTTCTGCTAGCTTAACATTAAGATAGCAGAACCTACCCCAAGAAAAAACATTTTGTCAAATCGGATAACATCATAATTTTAAGCTCATCTTTTCCCTAATTCTCGATTTTCCAGGTGTTGCTTTTTTT
>WOGR01003124.1:0-16306 GCA_015342045.1 Leptinotarsa lineolata
AAATACTATAGTCATAATTTATACCACTAATAGAGCTGATATTAAAGTCCCCCATTATAAAAGTGTTACTTGTATGCGATATATTTGTATAAATTCAAACATCGACTCATACACGCTATAAGAGCATCCCGGAGAAAAATAAAGGCCACATAAAGTAACAGGTAGATTTGGAAAAAATAAATTAATACAATATTATTTATGGGAAAACAGATGATATGTTAATATGTTAATTGATGACACTCCATGGGAGTTCAATGATGGTGAGTGAATAGCTTTCTGTAAATTGGAATAAAATGAAAATTCACATAAAAAAATATTGAAATACACTTATGCATAAAAATTCACATTACACATAATTGATCACATAGTTTGGATTTTTATAAAATCACATACATGTATCATAAAAACATTTTCCAATTAGAAAATGTTTCCACTTATGTTTGAATGAAGACAAATTGTTCATATACTCCAATTCTTTTGGGAGATTGTTGAAAATTTCGAAGGAAGAATGATTAGGAGCACATGAATTTGATTTCCTCCCTGCTGAATTTGAATGAAAATATTTTGAAAATCGCTCTACACGATTTTCTGTTAGAAACTCTTGCCATACATCTCAAAATTCGTTTTTGTGCAATGAAAATATCTTTCGCACCTGGCGCGTTGCCCCACAGGCAAATGCCATATTTGGGATTCAATTCGACTAGGGCATAATAAACATTCATCATCTGTTTCAATGAATAAATAAATAAAATGAAGTTCCAAAGAATTCAGGTGGGGTAATAATAGTTGGCAATTAAATTTCCAAGAGAGATATTCAATATCATCCATGTTTCTTTGGCGACATTGAAATCTCCACATCTGAGTTTTTTTAATGTTGAAAAATATTTTTCTGCCATCAAAAAACATGAAACTGCATGAATTGTTTTCATACATTTCGTTCATAAGTATTCATTATCCGTAGAGGACAGAAACAATGAAACATCCTTTGCATACGCAGTATAATCAGTAATACCAATGATTACCTCAAGACGGCTCACAAACAAAATGAATAGAATTGGACCTAAGATGGATCCTTGTGGAACGCCCGTTTTGATTTCCTCACTGGGTTAGGTTTGGTCAGAAGTGAGTGGATCTATATTCGACCCTCTACCGTAACCCACAAGGGTTTATTGTGACTCACATCTATTCGAATAAAATATATTGTAGGAAAAATTTTTTCAGGCCAGTTTCACTCTAGGTTAATGGACTGATACCTATCAAAAAACAACTACTACCCTGGCTAATACCACGGAGGGCGTTGGATTATATCCGTCAGGTGTCAGTGCAGGAATCTTCGCTGAAGTATTTCCTGCGTATGCTGTTGGCGATATAACTGCCGGAATCGATTTTCGATTATTGAACGGGCACACTTACAGACCGGTTTCGGGCAATTTGGCCTCTCGTCAGTGCAAGGTAGTGGCCATCATAAACATAGAGTTGATGATATTCTATAATTAAAATTCGAATTCCTTTCAGTACATCATAACTCGTACTAAGCCGAAGCGAACAACAAACAACTTGTTTGTCGTCGCCCCACCTGGTGGATGAGGTATTAGCATACCCCATATCCGAAATATGCTCAACTCCTCGTGTGAGAAAAAAAAATTCACATATAATCAGTGGGCATACTTGAAGACTGGCTATAAAAATCAAATCATTTTAAAGAACAATTTGTTCAGGCCAGTCTCAACTCCCTACCCTATAGATTAATGGACTGACACCTATTAGAAAACAACTACTTCCCTGGCTAATACCACGTAGGGCGTTGGATTATATCTGGCAGGTGTTAGTGCAAGAGTCTTCACTGGAGAATTTCCGGCATATCCTGTTGGCAATACAACTGCCTGAATCGATTTTCAATTGTTGCACGGGCACAATTGCAGACCGATTTTGGGCTATTTGGCCTCTAGTCAGGAACGAATTGTTCCTTCGAATGATTTGATTCACAGCCAGTCTTCAAGTTTGCCCACTGACTATATTTGAATCGACCAAATAAACCCAGCTTCTTGATGAAGCTGATTAGTTTGTATGGTGAGTGATCTTTCAGGTCAGATGGTACGAGTGTGGTTCTACCAAATTCTGAAAACCTAATTCGGTCCACGGCAGGGCAGGCACAAAGTACATGCTCTGTTGATTCATCATATTCCAAACAGAGGCGAAACACACTGTCTTCCGACAGTCCGAATCTCTGCATATGATGATTCAGACGACAGTGACCTGTAGGGAGGCCTGTTGGACTAAAGTCCAACATCTGTTTGCTTTCAAGCTTCGCAGGGTGAAAAAACGCCTTTGAGTGAGCCAATCCTGAAAGATTATGCCAGAAGTCTTCGAAACTTTTTGCCATCCAGATGTTCAATGTTTGTTCGGCAAAGCCTAAAGCAATTCCAATGACAGGTTCTGGTCCGATGAAGTTACTTGCAGCACCCCCCTTTGCAAGGAAGTCAGCAGCCTCGTTGCCTTCCAGGCCAGTGTGGCCTGAAAGGTAACTATCTGCTCTCAATATTTCCTCTATACGGACGATCCTCTCTACTCGGGAAAAGTACTGTATAAGGCAGTTCGTAGTTGATAGTTGGAGGCATAAAGTCAGAAGTTATTCCCAGAATGCTGTAACTTCTATTGTCAGCCAGCAGTCTGGTGTACTTTGCATTTGATTGCTTTGTGTAATTGGCGATGTGAACAAGTCTGTATGCAGTCCATCTAGCTTCCCTCTCCAGAAAAATGTGGAGAGCAGGTAGTTCTAGAAGGATCTCTATGTCCGCTGACGGTGTGGAACTGATGGCACCACAGATAGCCAGACAAACCTGTCTTTGTAAGCCAGAGAGCTTCGTCTGAGTCTATTTCCCTACTATCCAAGCGTTTCAATTTGGCTACCGTGTTGAAACTGAAGCGTTACGATTTGTTTCCTCTTTGTTGGAAAGGAGACTTGGAGACTGCTGTTTGATGGGAAAATTGAAGAATCTGATAGTAAATGTTTGAACTATCTGATTTCAAACGTTTTATGAGCAAAAAATGCAGATTGTTTATAGTCTCCCTCTCGACATCAAACGTCAGCTCCAGTGAGGAAATTGGTATTATAATTTTCTCAGACGTTTCCTATAATCCAGATTGGAATGTAAATCCGCAGGGGCGAATAAATACACTGTATAATATTTCAGTCTGAATAACAATGGAACAACACTTTTCCATTTGAGCGCGAAGTTTTTACTGCTTTGAATAACATTCGAGAGGCTATTCCATTGTTACCCGAACCGATACAGAGTAAAGCATTTGTGTCGACCGAGAGTACGTTCTGACAGTTATGAATCATTTCGCCAGTTATGTAGATTTTGTTTTAGTGAAATGAAGCTGTTATGAGCTTCGTTATCCTGGATTGAGGCTGGAAATGCACCCAGTCGTTCATCATTAAGAGATAAGAGGACTTCATCGGCATAATGGGAATTCTGTCATGTCGTTTGAATTGTGGCAAAAACTGCCAAATGCTGAAGTGATAAATTGCTAGCTAGTATTATTAGCTGATGAAAATATATTTTTTTCTTCGATTATGGTTAGGGATAGTGAATTCATTGCGTTGTAGATGAAGGCAGTTTGACAAAACTCAGTTTTGAATTTCTTTCAGATATTGCTGATCAAATTGAAGTAATCATATGGAATATCAATTTCTTCATTGACATCAATAACCAAATAAATAGGAAACAGACCATAACCGTCGGTTATTCGTGTTTTGGAAAAGAATAGGATTCATTTCCTGAAAAAAGGAAAATATAGGTTTTATAATATCAGATGAAAACTCATCAATGCAATGATACCGTTTATAGTATGATTTTCACTTTAAAGGGTTTTACAGAAACCACGACACGTGTTTCGCTATTCAATAGCTTTCTAAAGCGTTAATTCTAAGTTACTTCTGAGTTACAACTATTTTATACTCTAACCTATTACCTACATTCTACCTGAATCTACCTGAAACAATCTACCTGAAAAACATCTAGCTGGAAATTAACATATTTATTCAGTTCAGTTTGATCGTTCATGAGGTATTGAGAGTTTTTGAATTTATTAATTTTCATACTCTCAAACAGGTTAAGTTTTAAAGCTCTCTTCTGGAAATAGAGGGGTTTGAATTCATGATTGAACTCTGTGATTGAATGGGTGACATGTGTGGAGTTTATTGTTGCACAGAAAATTTGAAATATTCGTAGTGGGTTGGCCTAAGTAGGTAAAGGTTTTATAACTTTCACCATCATTAATTGGGTAAACTTCCTTCAGAGCTTGGCTGTATAACTTTTTTGATAATAGAGAATGTATAAGACTGCTATCGTAATCATTGTCGATGGCTATTTGTTTCATTATGTTCAGTTATGTATTGAAATTTGCATCTGACAAAGGAATATTCATCAGTCTGTTGATCATACTGTTGAATGCTGGTACTCTGTACTGATATAGGTGGGTGGACGAATTATGAATGATGTTGTTCAAGACCAACAACAAATTAGGCATGCACATTGAGAATAAAAAAAATTCAATTTCGGAAAAATCGGAAATGTATAAATTATCATGTGGGTCATGTCCGATGTTTCATATAGGTCAAACTGGAATAACGATCAAAGCCCGCATGAAGGAACATAGGAATAGTTCCCAGAATAGAAAAATAAAAGGTATGAATTGAACCAATTGAAACTTATATCTTTAACTCCCTACATATAGTCAGTGGGCACACTTAAAAACTGGCTATAAATCAAATCATATAAAAGAACAATTTGTTCAGGCCAGTCTCAAACTCCCTACACTGTAGATTAATGGACTAAACCAATCAGAAAACAACTACTCCCCCGGCTAATACCACGAAAGGCGTTGGATTATATCCGACAGGTGTCAGTGCAGGAATCTTCACTGAAGTATTGTGTGCAAGTGTGCCCGTTCAATAATTGAAAATCGATTCCGACAGTTGAATCGCCAAAATCATATGCAGAAAATACTTCAGTGAAGATTCCTGCACACATGTCGGATATAATCCAACGCCCTTCGTGGTATTAGCCATGGGAGTAGTTGTTTTCTGATAAGTGTCAGTACAGTGTAGGGAGTTTGAGGCTAGCCTGAACAAATTGTTCTTTTATATGATCTCTTATATTTTCAAATCCATAACACTGAAGCTTCTGGAGCAGTCGAAGGCTTTCGATAACTCGCAAAATACTGCCTCAACTGCTGCGCCCTCATTGATCCCTAGATATCACTATCAAAAAAAAAATACAAAATAGCGTCATTTGTGTTTCTTCTGGTCTGAAATCCAAATTGGTCTTTATTCAAGATTTTTCAGTCTTGAAAAAATTCAGCATCTTTTTTTTGACAAGTCTTTCTGTGACTTCAAAAAAAAATGATTGATAGAAAAGTTGGACGGAAGTTCGACGGATCTTCACTGTTTCCACCATTGTGGATTGGAACGATACCCGCTGTTTTTAGGAATGATGGAAACACACCACTGTCATATGAAATATTTGTAGCTTCGGCTGAAGTTGTCAAGGGCCTATAAGAGATACTTTCAAATATACTCAAAGGAATGTCTTCATTACCAGTACTTCTTTTATTTTTTATTTCACGGAATATTCCACGTAACTCGGTGGCACTGCTGAGGTGCAAGTGAAAAGTTTCAGTCACGAGTATGCCTTGCATATAGCATATAACACATTGGATCTCAGCCTATTACATTTGAGGCTAATGAAACTGCGATAGTGCAATAATAGTTTTTTAACATATTGGGATCCATATTAGGTTGCTGGGAAAAAGATCCACTCTTCTCACTATCTGACTATTGTCCAGCTCTCTTTAATTTTATTTTTCGATTTATCTATCGAATTTTTGAAGTACCTGTCTTTGGCAGATTCAACTAGAAGTTTATAAAACTTTTTATAATCTTTATAATAAATCAAGAAAAAATTGCAATCTGTGAATTCCTTGATGACATGAAGGGATCTCAAGTTTACAGCTGAGGTTCTAATCCTAGAAGTAATTGATAGTTCACTTTGTTTTTCTCTGTTTTTTTGCAAAGGAAAACACTGATTGAGTCCTTCTTTTAATAATGAATGGAACACATTCAACGGTTCAGGAGAAGAAATTTTTCTCTCCAATTTATGGATTTACAATAATCGTTAATAATTGTTATTTCTTTGTTTGAAGGTGAATGACAATATTTCGTGGTGAATTTCATCAGTTCGGACTTCCATTGTCTAATATTATATGAAATGATTTGAAATCCCTGAAATGAACAATACAATTGAAATTTAAAAGAATAGCTGAAAATGGCAAATATATTGAGCAGAAAAACCTGAAAAGAATTTCACTGTGAATTCTATTCAGGTTTTTTTGCTTAATATATTTGCCATTTTTAGCTATTATTTTAAATTCCAATTGTATTTTTCATTTCAGGGATTTCAAATCATTTTATATAATATTAGACAATGGAAGTCCGAACTGATGAAATGGCATTTTTACGTTGATGAATGTCAAATTATAATTTAAATTTGACGTGTTTCGTGTTTTTTTCAAAATATGTGTAGTAACCGAAAAGATGAATTTATTCCATTTGGTTTTTATACACTGTATAATTGAGTGGCCAGTTTGGAAAAGGAGATTTGAATGCTTTTATTTCATTTCAAAAGAGAAGAATGAACAGATATAGACATAAACTTCTAAATTTGAAGACATGTTCATAAGTTTATTGTCTTTTTTACGTTCTTGTTGGTTTTTTGTTATGAAATTACATACTCGTACACATATTCAAGGAACATTTTATTGTGAGACATTCATTAATTAGTTTTACAAAAACGGAACAGGTGTTCCTCTATATAATATCTTCTCCGGGCGTGTCTAGATATGATTATATATACGTCCTAATAAGCTATTGTATAGCAAAACACACGTTTCATAGTAAAACTGTGAAAATCTCACAAGTGTTTCTTGTATACGTTATGGATTTTCATTAAGTATCGACCGATTCCATCACATATCACATACACAATTTTTCATTGTTTTCGAAATATCTTCAATTGCATGAGCGAACTTTTTGTAAAATAATATAATAATATAATAAGAGTGTTTGCTAATTTGAAGAATTTAAAAACACGGAATTCAGTAAGTAATGTAATGATATGATGCATTAAATAAATTTTTCAGATTTGAATAATAACGACTGAGTACGACAGTAATCAATATATGTTGATTCATAATTTTTCTGAGAATTTATTGTTCAAATAACTAAGAAAACTAATATTAGTTTCCATATAAATTTTCAAATGTGAAATTTCTTTGAGAATATTTTGGTGAAATGGTAATACAACCGAACTAAGGTATTTCTGATTACATTGATGAAATCTATACTATACTATTAATGCTCCTAGACACATTTTCACAGGTGTTGTCGTGAATATCATTCAAACAGCATAGAGATTCAGAAATATCAAACGTTTGACAGTTCATTATTCAGAATTATTCTCTCAACAAATAAAACTTAATAATTCTATATGTCCATCATTATCAAATGTCCTGAACTGAACTTTCTATATATTTTGAAATGTTTAATCAATAAGAATAAACGCAACTTGTCATTTAATCAAATAAGATTGAATGTGTTGAAGAGCGAGTGATCAGCAGCACATTTTCAATTTTCATTTTAGAAACTGTAAAAATATTGAATGAAATCATCAGATGTTGTTCGACTGTTTTATTACGAAAAATTATCAAATGATCTCAAGCAAAAACAGCATTCAAAAAGTTTCAGTGTACATTTGAAAAAATATATTTCTGATAATCGGTCTAGATGCTGAGAAAAAAATGCTTTTACACGGCTTCAGCAGAGTTCAGACATAATTGTCTACATATTTTTAGTTATGAGTATATGTTAAAAAATACTTGGGCATTCAATCAATTCACCTGTACTACTTTTGTCAACCAGAAAAACCTGCCTGGAAATTTGTGTCGTTCAACGTGAATAAATACATTCGAAAAAGCAATGAATACATTTCAACAAGTGAGATCACACTTTTTTGGTTGTTTCAAAGCAAACATGATCTGCGAAAGTGTCTATCAGCTAATCCTACTAAAAATTATTGTGAATTTCTGTATAAATGGATCTCATTGGATTATATTACCTTGATATGATAACTCCAAGAACACCGAGGAAGAGATATATAGGCGGTAGCTGTAGAAGTAGAGAGCAATGCGTGAGAGCTTCATCGATGCCAGAAGGGCAATCTTCCACTCCATCACACCACACAGTTGCGTTGATACATGCATCTAGCTCGGGGCAACGATATTGACATTCGTCTGGTGCCATCATGAAGAGACCCAATCCATTTGGAGGGATATCGCGCCTAGAAAAAAAGAGAAGTATGTAATGGTCTAATAGTTTATCAGAATAACACATACGAACTATTTTTTTTTGTAATAATCTCCTTACAAGGAATTACACATTACATTTCTGTAGTTCTGTTTTGCGTTCTTATTGGAATCGATTTAGGAATATTATCACATAATTTTACTTCACTTTGAGTGAGTCATGATTTTATGAAAAAAATATCGTCGACAAGAATATTGTTTAAATTCATCAATACAATAATTCAGTTAATTCAGTTAATACTATAAAGGGTTTTACAAAAACCGCGACACGTGTTTCGCTATTCAATAGCTTCCTCAAGCGTTATAACTGAGTTACTTCTGAATTATAAACTATTTTATACTCTAACCTATTACCTACTTTCTACCTAAATCTACCTGAAACAATGTATCAGAAAAACGTCTACCTGGAAATGAACAGATTTAATGATGGCGAATTATTCAATTCCGTTTGATCGTATATGAGATATTCAGAGTTTTTGAATTTGTTTATTTCCATACTCTCAAATTGGTTAAGTTTTAAACCTTCCTTTTGGAAATGGAGGGGCTTGAATTCATGATTGAACTCATGTCTTACTATGAATAAATGAGTGGTATATGTGGAGTTTATTTTTCTATTCTGGAAACTATTTCTGTTTTCCTTTATGCGGGTTTTCACCTATGTAAAAAATCGGACATGACCCATATGATAATTTATACACTCCCGATTTTTCTGAAACTGACCTTTCATCTTTGTTATTCTTATTGTGCATGCCTAAGTTGTTGTTGGTCTTGAAAGCAATATTTATACCTTTGTTGTGCAGAAAATTTGAAATATTTGTAGTGGGTTGGCCTAAGTAGGTTAAGGTTCTATAACTTCCACCCTTCTCACTCCGAATTGGGTAAGCTTCCTTCAAAGCTTGGCTGTATAACTTTTTTGATAATAGAGAATGTATTAGACTGCTATAGTATATATTGTTGACGGCTATTTGTTTCATTATGTTCAGTTCTTTATTGAAAGTCGCATCTGACAAAGGAATATTTATTAGTCTGTGGATCATACTGTTGAATGCTGCTACTTTGTGATGTTATGGGTGGGTGGACGAATTATGAATGATGATATCTGTATGTGCCGATTTACGATGAATTGAAAAATCGTGTTTATTGTTAACTTTCGCTATTGTCAAATCCAAAAATTTTATAGAGTTGTCCTTTTCCATCTCCATGGTGAATGTGATGAAAGGGTGGAGAGAGTTGATGAAATTCAAGAACTTAGTTGTCTGTTCGTTCCTGTGAAACATACCAGGATATCACCTACATATATATCACCAATCTGATACAAATTCTCTTTTAAAAAAATACAGAATCATCCTCTCCACCATTACGTTGATTGTATCAGTAGATATTTCTACTAAGGTATCCAATAAAATTATTTTATTTTCTGTTTTTCTCAAACAAGCATACAGTGAGTGATTCTGCACTATCCTCATTCATTTCCACTTTATCAAAAATTCTCGTTTAAATTTTGCTCCTCATGAAAATCAATTATAACAATTACACACTGTTGTAATGTAGACACATCAGTAGTTTCATCCATGATTGATAAAACAAAACTCTTCTTTTCCAATAACCCCACGTGAAAATTGACACTCGAAACATTTTACACTACATAAGTCACTATAGTCCTTTTTATTTTCTAATTCGTTAAAATCCCAGAATCTGTGAAGTTGCACATTAATCAAAACATCCTCAAATGGTTGAGTGAATAATCTACGAATGTCTATTGTTTTATTCACTTCACTGAAACGGAAAATGTGTCTATGTCTCTAATTATGTATAACAATGTATTTTCTGTGGAGAAATATGTCAATATATAACATCATTTACAATGTGTATATTCGGATACAGTAGAGGTGCTAGTTGATTGGAAAGTAATAAGGAAAATATTTATTTCATTTGGTTCATGAAAGAGCGAAAATTCTAAAATATTACATTGTTTTTCCACAAAAATATATGAACCCCTTCAAAAAAAAGTTCGAAGATGTTTCTGTTAATTTTTAGACATTTATTAACTTATTTCATCACGTTGACGTCTACAGCATGACTAATTTCATCAGTATCCAGGGCATCCAAACATTAAAGGTTCACGGTCATCTCGCTGTACCCTGTTGAATATTTCGTTATGCAATAAATATCACTACTACCCAAATTAGGAGTTGTTCTATCGTATTCATATTATCTTTGTTAAACTACTGTTTGATAATGAAAAAAAAATTCCGATTCCTCTACTGATCCACCAGGTATACTCTGTATCCATAATAAGGAAGACCAATATGGAAAAATCGAAAACCATGACAGAATCAAACTCAATTGGATTGAATTGATCATTATCTAAATGATGTTTTAAAATTTATCAAATTTCGGAGATATTCGAAAAGAACCGAAATTCGATAATTTTGTTCTGATTTTTCTGTAGATATCGAAGAACAAATCGAATTCTCATTGACATTTTCCAAGCTATATAAGAAGGCTTTCAAACATTTCCAAATCGTCGTTTTGTCCCCGAGAATCATCACCAATTTTATTTTTTATATGAATAGAACAGCCTTTTAGCATAATTTCTGAATCGCTCGGTGAATATACACATTACATATTATTCAATTTTTTCAAAGCACTTGAATCCGAAAGTGAAAAGCATTATATTTCATTCGCAAAATGATAACTTTCATATGTCACGCTTCTACTCGTTACTCTGTATATAGATGATCAACTCGACCAAAAACAATACATTGATATTTTATACGAAAAACTTTACAATTTCACTTTTTTACCTCATACTTCTAATGCAAGCTCGATGGAAGCTATATAAGTTATATTATTATTGAGTAGGGGCGACTGGGTACGGTTGAAACTATTTAGCATTTATCGTTTAACTTTATTAATTTTGTTGTTTACGAACCAAGTGACGAATATAATACATGAAATTCAAATGTGAAGTTTCAGCTACGATATGGCTGTATCACAATAGTTCTTGTGTTATTAATTTTAGAAATATATGAAATTAAAAAAATATACATTTTTGTTTCAACCGTCCCTATGTTAGGGACGGTTAAAACAGCGAATGGAGTCAGTTGAAACACATACAAATAATACAATAGATACTAATCAAACATGTTTGTCATTCATACTAATAACACTATTAATCATGGCACTACATGACAACATTAGTCTTCAAGATTTTAGTAGTTTTTAAACATTCAGTATCAACATTCAAAGAAATTACAGGAAAAATAATAATTTCCGAATAAACCCAACGAAAACATTTCTAAACATGAATAAACTTTGAACACAAACTAAATGAAAGACATTCCCTAAACCAAATAAATATTAATAATAGAATTAACTGGAAGAAAACCTGTTTTGAATCAGATAAGCATTCAAAATAAACCGAAGAAAATATTTTTTTAAACAAATAAACATCCAGAATAAACTTAAATTAAACATTTAGCTCAAGATTATTCAGAGTGGCGAATGTGGCAAACGTAGCTAAGACCACCTTCTGTGCATTTTTCGTGAGCCCACTGTTCAAACGAAGTACATTGAATGCTTTTCTCCATATCTGCTTTCTGAATATGATGCTAAGCAAACAATATAGTAGTATTCTTTCTCTTCTGATTTCTGCTGAGTATTTTTTTATTTCTTTTGAAATTTTTCTCTTTTCATTTTTTTCGTCTAATCTTTTCTTAACTTGCTTAGGTTTGGTCTGTTTCAATTTTCCTTCATGCTCTTTTCAAATCACTTCTTTCTTTGGTGTATCAGTATAAATAGTTGATTTTTTAGTATTTCGCCCTTTGATAAATTTCCTTAGGGGGTGCTTTTGGTAATAGCCCTTCTGTTTCTGAAGTGAAGAGGAGACGATCATTAGTAGCTTGTGCATTTGTGGACGTTCTTGATGAAATTTGTTGATAGATACCGATGCTGCCAAGTCTAGGTGGTGTTTTATAGTACCTTTAAGTTCATGAACGTTCAGTTGCAGAATTATTTGAACTGATGAGTCATAGAGAACTTGTTCACCTGTTGTCGGAAGAAACGACTGTGATTCTTCAGGTAGAAGAGAAGGCGACAATGATGGTGTTTCACCTCAAGTGGGATTTTCATTAAATATAGTTACAACTACAGACTCAATAGTATTTTCTGGATTGAGTCTATCTGTTCTAATTTCCATATTAGGTATATCTGACACAAATGCAGGAGCATGATCGATCTACCTAACCGGATTACGGTTATATGGGTAAATTCCCGTTTTGCGAAAGACGGCTTGAATGTTGGGATCATCATTGCCGGATGCATCTCGCTTTCGAATGTATCTTAACAGGAAACATTGGTTTATACCATGCTTGTCCGCCGCTTTCTGTAGCGAATCTCCAGCTTATACCCTCTCATATGCATTACTATAGCTCGACAAGTTAATTTTCCCTCTAGAAGTCTTCCTCACCCGAACATTCGACATCTACAAAAAATTAACATTAATATATTATCTGTTTCAACCGTACCCATAGAAAATGTTTCAACTGTCCCCAACTCCACTTTTGGTAAAATATACTTTATAGTTACGACAGTAATAATAATACATTAAAAATAATCATCATCCGTCATTCTACGGATTCACATTCACTTATAAAGAACAGATAATATAAGCGTTAATGTCAGAAGAAAAATACCCCTCACACCCCGCTCAACCGTTCACTAGATATTGGCACTGTTTCAACCTCCCTTTTTTTGAACCGTACCTAGTCTACCCTACATCTTGAATACTTTCGTCGCTCATTTTTCAAGTTGATAAATTTAATGAAAGTTCGTGGATGAAATACAAATTATAATTTTTATTATTGTCATTTTTAGGAACACTTATCTGCAAAGAATAACTTCACTAGTTGATAGATTGGTTATTTGATTATTTCAGAGTAAAAATAATTTGGCCTTTATATGGTGCTACGTTTGTCGTGAGCTCTGTGTTCAAAGCCGAATAAAGTGGTTAAATCGTGTTATAAAAATACAAGTTTTCTACGACCCATCAATTATCTAGTTTTGTACCTAATACTGAAAAAATATGGTTTTCACACTGATGAAATCAAAAATTCTGTGAGTAAAGGCATTCAATCCATTTTAAAAGACGCCGATTTTATCGATCGTATCGTACAAAAAGTATCCGAGAGCGTGACAAAAAATTTGGGCTCTAGGATCGCCGACCTACAAAAAAAGGTAAACAATCTGAACGAGAAATACGAAATCAATAGTACAGTTATTGAAAAGCTGGAAGAGGGCATTGATTTTCTCAAAACTGAGAATGAAGATCTTCTAAATAAGTATGATGGTCTCGATCAAAGAGCCAGGTTAAATAACTTGAGACTTTTCAAAGTAAAAGAAGACCAAGAGGAAAATTTATCAGATGTAATCGCAAAGATTTTTGAATCAAATTTGGCTGTGAAAATCCGTCGGGAAGACATAATTATGTGTACCAGAATTGGAAAAAAACTAACTGATCGACCGAGGAGTATTTTACTGACTCTAGCACATTGGAATATGAAGCAAGATATCTACAACAGAAAAAAGATGTTGAAGGGCACGGGAATAGTCATGAAAGAGGATCTCACTGAAAGAAGAATGAAACTTATGGCCCAATGAACGGAATGAAAATAGCTCATCTGAATATCCGATCTATATTTACAGGATTTCAGGAATTCAGGGAGATTGTTATTGATAACGATATCGATGTCATGCTATTGTCTGAGACATGGTTGGGCTCAGATCATGAATCTGATAAGATAAAAATTCCTGGATATACTTTTTTTCGTAAGGATAGAGCCGGCAGGGGTGGAGGAGTTGGAGCATATGTCAAAGGGTCGGTGAGTTGTGAAATTCTGAGAATTGATATGATTATGAAGAGTTCTGTTGAATTTCTCTTATTGAAAACCAAAATGAAGGATAAACATTGTATTATTGGCGTTTTTTATAGGCCGCCTAATGCTATGATAGGTGATGTAATAGATGACATGGACAATATATTGTCTATGACGGTGCACACTGTGGACTGGATGGCTTGTTTAGGAGATTTCAATGTAAATTGCTTCAATTTAGATAATACCTTAATACGTTGCTTCGAATCATTTGGTTTCTCACAAATAATGAATGTTGCAACTAGATCCACAAATACATCAAGTACATTACTAGATATTATATTCGTATCAGAAACTGACATGGTAAATACATTCGGGACCTTACATGTACATGGGATCTCGGATCATGAAATGACATTTGTAGAAGTGAATATTCCAATTAATCATAGAGAACCACAGTTCATCACTTATAGATGTTTTCGTGATTTCAGTATTTCTAATCTCCTTGATGAACTTCATGAACTTCCTTGGCACAATATCATAAATATGACAGATCTTGATAAAAAAATCGAACTTTTCAATGACTTCATCCTCTCCGCTTTCAATAAAAATGCTCCTGTTGTTACAAGAAGAGTTACCAAAAAATCAGCACCCTGGCTCACTGAAAACCTTAGAATGTTAAAAAAAGAGAGAAATAGGGCACTGCATAAGTTCAAAAGAACTAAAAGTAAAATAGATTTCGAAAATTACAAGGAGCTAAGAAACTATACTCTTTCTGTAACTAGATGTGAGAAAAAAGCTTACCTCAATCGAGTGTTCCAAATGAAAGATTCTAAAACCTCTTGGAAAACTCTAAAAAACCTGAGTGTATGCTCAGGCCGTAAAAACTCTATTCCTGAATATTTAGCTAACCCTAATGATTTGAACAATTATTTTTCTACCTTTCTGCAGAACGTATCCAATATTTGTGATGATAAAATTGATTTTTATAACAACTCAGTTCATGATCCCTCAATCAAATTTTCATTTAAACTGATAACCGTCGAAGAAGTTAACACATTTTTACATAGTATCCGTACTAATGCTTTTGGAGTTGATAATATAAATGCAAAAATGTTAAAGTATTGTAGCCCTTTTATCGATCGATACATTGCCCACATAATTAATTGCTGCATTGAAAAATCTTACTTTCCAGTGCTATGGAAAACCTCTGTTGGTATACCGATCCCAAAAAAAAGTAACCCCAAGGACTTTTCTGATTTGAGAATTATTAGTCTGCTTCCTGCAATATCAAAGATTTATGAAAAATTTTTATATTCGCAAATTTATGACTATTTTACTTCAAATAACTTACTTCCTGATTGCCAGTGTGGCTTCAGACCGGGTAGAAATAGTGAAATATCTCTAGCAACCGTAACCACTGACATATTAACTGCATGTGATCAAGGCCTATCTAGCACTTTGATACTGCTTGATTTTTCCAAAGCATTCGATACTATTAATCATGAGCTGCTTTGTGCTAAATTAAGATTTTATGGCTTTGATGACTCTTCAGTATTTCTTGTATGGAGTTACTTTTTAAGGCGCTCTCAAAAAATATCGAATAATGGATCATATTCATCTACGCTTGACATACTTTCGGGAGTCCCCCAAGGGTCTATATTGGGACCTCTTCTTTTCATTATATACACAGCTGATATTCTAAAGAATATTCATAATTGTAAAGTGCAGGCTTTTGCTGATGATACACAGGTATATATCAGTTTTCGTACCGAAAATCTAGATATCACTGAAGATATTATAAACAATGAATTGAATAAAATAAAAGAAATATCCAATGAGCACAACTTAAAGATCAATCCTGACAAATCTAAAGTACTATATTTTGGAAACAGATATAATAAAATTCTTTTAAAAAATAATATGACACTGAAAATTGATAATAATATACTCAAAGCTAGTGATTCCGCTAGGAATCTTGGTTTATTTATGGATACAGATTTACG
>WOGR01003125.1:0-16306 GCA_015342045.1 Leptinotarsa lineolata
CTAGCAAATGGTTGTGTACCACTCAGAATTGACTGTTCTGCGTTGTTCCAGTGGTACAGTTGCGAAATGTCCAGTTTTTCCGAAAAAACAGGCGACTATTTGCTTGGACGTGCTTCGTGCGCGAACCACTTTTGTTGAATTTAGCTCATCATACAGTCGACTACTGTTTACTTTCGGGCTCATACGCGTAAATCCACGATTCATCACCTGTCACGATGTCATAGACGTGTTTTGAAGCACCGTGATCGTATTTTTTGAGCATTTTCTTCGACCAATCGATATGAGCCTTTTTTTGAGCGACTGACAAATTGTGTGGGATCCAACGCGAACAATTTTTTTGACAGTCAAATGTTTATGCAATATTGAATGTATGCTGGTCACACTAATGCCTAAGGTTATCTCAATGTCACGATAGGTCACATGACGATCTTGCAATATCAGTGCGCGCACAGCATCAATGATTTTCGGAACAACAACTGATTCTGGATGACTTTCACGAAATTTGTCTTGACAGATCTTTCAACAAAATAAAATCCTCTTTCTGTAAGATAGGTTACAGAACCTATGAAAAACATGATGAGATGGAGATCAATTTCAGCACGTGATGACTGGATGTACATGCAGGAAAAAAGGTCTATAGAAAACTAATAATAGGACGGCGAAATACCTATTGCAAAAGGGTCAGGAATCTAATGGGAAGCCGGATATTGGCAAGAGAGGACGTGAAGAGAAGTATAAAAAGTGGAAATTTGAACAACCTGGCTGATAGGAATCGTTCGAAAATTTTTCCAATCATCGAAATGTTTGCTAGGATGCTTTTCTGTCTGGAGAAGTATTCGGTTTTTGCCACCAAGAGTAGACTCAAGTACGATTCAATTTTTTTGATGTTTCTACTCCTGGGTTCAAAATCCGTTTATGAACAGTAGAAAATACTATTATATTTTTCAATATAGCTTCAATATTGCATTCATCCATGTCAAATGAATGGACGTGAAGTAACTTGATGCAATCATAAATATATAAAATGTTTCGATTAAAGATTTATCATTCAATTTCAAACATGAATACTCAGCAGAGATTTACTACGAAAACTGATTTTGATAAATTGACAAATACTCAGCATTCCTTGATATGCTCATTTTGCCTGAAAATTGTAGCAGAACACATGCTAATATATGTGTAAGATAATCTCTTGAGGCTACAATGCATCGAATCACTCCTTGTTGTGTTGATCACTACTCAATACGTTGGGCTCATTCCCAAACATTGGTCTGAAAAATTGGGAGTTGTAATGGAATACGGACGAGAGTTTTTGGAAGGCATATCCATGTCGGTATACCGCGACATTCATGACTGAATAGAAAATTAAATGATTGATGAAATGAATATCAATCACAGCACTCCATTGGATGTTCATTGAGGAAAGAAGGTCTATTGAAAACTGATAGAGGAATGGAGAAATATCTGTTAAAAAAGGGCACTGAATCTGATAAGATGCTGGATATTGACGAAAGAAGACGTGAAGCGAAGTATACAAAGTGGAAATTTGCAGCACGTGCCTGATTGGAATTGTTTGGAAACTTTTCCAATTGTCGGGAGGTAGGTCGACTGCTAGGGCGCTGTTCTGTCCAGAGAAAATCGTACCGCCAAGGTAGAAAAACACCTCATTTCTATTTTCTTGATTTATTCAACATTTCACACAATACAGTTGAACAATAAAAGTCCAAACATTCAACAAGAAATATCCTCTACTACATTCAGACAAACAATGAGAACATAAAAACGTCACACCTGCTTTTCGATGGATACATAGCAATTTATCTTGGATTCAAATCACTACAGTGAAAGAGCAATTGAATGATGATTAATTTGTTTGAAATGTATCTGAAGGAAATAAAAACGATATTTTTTCATTATTATTTTGAACTAAGTTTCCGCTGGTCAGGCCCTATTCCCCGAAGACTCGATACATTCGAAGGACGCACCAGCTTTATCAACCAACGACACTCCCTACACCGTAGCGTTAGTGATCATTGGATACGAGAATCATGTGCCCTGAGCAAGCGCAGTGACCTAAAAATAACAGCCTTCTGCATTTGTCCAGCTAAGATTTCTGCCTTAGTGCGGCAATCCATTGAAATTTTGAGATTCGAGAGTAGAGAGAGCATCACTCCACCAGGGACTCCAATAATCAAAACAACCATCTTTACAGAGTGGTCTGGATAGAGTCTGCAAAGTTCGTTTTTCCTCATATTTTCGGACGATATCCGTCTCGCCATAAGATGAAAACTTCACGACAAATATATTCTTGCTCTGTTGGTCAAAAAGAACTTCATCAAGCTCATTATATTGCATGAGTTTGAGGGTGGGGAGCGAATAGTTCCGATAAATTCGGCACTTCTCGTTCTCCACAACAGATTCAATTCCCCCGGAGCATAGGGCAACACCGGTGCCTCGTCAATACCGTAAGGGTGCCATATGTGGAAATGAAGCACTCTTACGGCCACGTTATGTCGATGGATATAGGCCGAGACCGCAGATGCTGGACATGCTGACAGCAAGTGCATTAGGGTCTCGGACGGCTCGCGGCAGGCCCTGCATCTTGTGTCACGAACCTCCATAACCATCACGCGACTGCGTTGAACTAAGGCGTTGAAGATACCACCCCTCAGTTTCCGACCTCAGCCCACTCGACCTGAAGAAAGCGAAAGTCGGTCGCTTGAAAAGTCAAGGTGTTCAATGTTATGGCAACACAACACAATTTTTATCATTATCATTAGAGACCAAACATCCATTAGTGAAGACGTTTTAGATCAATTCATTTTGAAAAGGATTCCGTTTTCCAACGAAAAAATTCTTGAAAATTGTAGTTCGAAATATAGTAAGTGACAGGAGAAGCTGTAGTTCGTAGAATAGATCTACACTGTCCTCTAAAAGATTAAGAAAACTCGATGTTTCGGCTACCAAGGTCACTTGTAGTGTTTTGAACTTGCATTATGCTGACGGTTCCTTTCTTGATAGGATGTAGCAGCTAGCCTCCGGTATACCTAGGGTTAGAGATCTATGCATAGAAATATTGCAAAAGAGTTCCATTCAAATTTTATAAAGAAAGATACAGAGTCATTTGTAACTTCATAGTTCCAATGTATTTTGTATCTTTATCATATCAGGTTATGTCACATTTGCCTCAGATAAACTGGCGCCTGATTATTTAATACATTTTTGTGAAAGAGCTGAATTGAATGAAGATAATAATTTTGCGAATACAGAAGAAATTTATCGACATCAAGCCGAATTCACATCGGTCAATATAGTCCTTGACGAATATTGGACATGAAGACAGACTGCAGGTGATCATCGTATTTTTGACGTCTTGTTATAAATGGTCACCTGCTTTTAAATTTAGACGACATTCGATTAATGTAAAGTCAGATATCCATAGAACTTTCAAGATAACACAAGCTGAACAAACAAGCAGTATCGACTTTAAGAATCCAGTGTTGCTAACAATGAATTATCTGGAAGGTTATCACTTCGTTCACGTGCATTAAAACTCTCAGGAATGCAAAGAGAAAAAACATGCATGTGAAGTGTAGACAACCAAGCAGGAAATCAAAGTGAATACATTGAAAAATCTTGAACTTTTGGAATTAGAAAATGAAAGAACTGAAAATTGAAACTTTTCCTGAAACAAACTCTTTAAAAACTTTGAATGATACTAGAAGATAATTGAATAAATGATTTGCATTCGCCCAAATATGATATTGAAGATATGAACTGTCTACTAAAAAGGCAAAAGAGAAATATTTAAAATCAAATAATCATTCCTTACCAGGTGAACATTATAATTTCAAAATACCGTCAATGATTGTATTTCTGATATTGAATTAGATAGTAATAAGGATCAGAAAGAGAACGTTCAACTCCGTATTATTATTGAGATAAAAATATTGTTATTCAAAGTACATGTTGAAGATATCATTTCAAGTATGTGAAAGGACCAAATATTTTCAATTTTTATGAAAAGACTAATGGATTATGTATCTGTGACCTTTATTAGAGAGAAATTTGTTTTGAAATAGTATACATATTTTTTATGCTTTAAATATTCAGTGAAACTCTGAACATCATAAATACATGTCATATCCTATGAATATCACTGGATTTTTATCCCAACACAAAACCGTTTGGTCTACGAATTTTATTGATCAAATTCACGTATTAGTTGCAAAATAAAGGACAACTTCCATTTCTTGACGTTTTGGTAATGAGAAGTCAATGTGGAAACCTGGAATACGATGTATTTAGGAAGGAAGTAAGCACTTACACTAACACTTCACATCACTGTGGACAGCATAAACGTGCTGGGTTGAATTTTTCGGTGCATCATCTTTTGACGTTTCCTCTCACACATGAGAGGAAAGAGCAGTCAATAGCGGTTTCTCGAGGGGTGTTGAAGATGATATTATCAGGAAGAAAAAGTTTAGGTTGAGAATGAACGAAATCTCAACTTTTAAAAATTCAGTTCCATACCACCAATACACGAAGAACTTTGAAAATATTTTCAGGGAAGGTGGTATTTGAAATAAGGCATAGGTACATTACACTGAACTGTTCGGAATTTAGCCTTGCCTTTTCAGGAAATATTCCCATTCAGACGGCACTTTCCATGTGATTTGAATTCTTCAGATATATCAGCGTGACATCAACGCAATTCGATAACAGGAAAAACTTTTCATTCTTTGAATTTTCCACTTTCAATCCGAAATACATTTTAGCGTTTAACAAATGTCATTATTAAAATCCTTTGTGCTGACAAAATAATCACATATCTGCTGGGGTGACATTAAAATAAACCGCCAACAAAGTATCTTTTCATTTTAACCGTATTTCAGAAACCTGTAATGAATTTTAGAGAGAGAAACTTTAGCAAATTTCCGGTAAGTTTCAGGGACTTGAACAAGCACAATGTTAACATCGCTTGAAATTAATTCTCCTTTGTTGAAAATACATTTCAGTCGTGTTGAGGAAAAACGTATTCTGTCGGTGAAATCGTTACCAAGATCACAAATAGAAATGATATTTCTAAAAATATTTCATTTTATGAAGGGGTATTGGTAAAGTCGAATTATCAGGAAAGCTATACCCTTTTCGAATATTCTGTGAGAATTTGGTGCCATTTTAAATTTCTTAGGAAAAATTTTTTCCGTCACAAATACTTTCTCAATTAACGAAATATTTTTACAAATCATCAAACATCATATTTATAAATGGTCTTTGGCTTCCCAAACAGATAAAATACTTTTATGTTTATTATTTATTGCACATGATGTCTGCCTCAAGAATAATCATTTCGTACATTTTTATGGCGCAGCTGAAGCTACCTAATTATTTGACAGTAGTTTCAAATGAAATTACAATCTTTTTTATGTAAGACATCAATTTCTTCGGTTAACAACCATGAATTGGGATCCAATGAGTATCAGGTACATTTCATTTCATAGATTTTTTCTGATACACATTACCGATGTTTTACTAATATCAACTCCAATATCAAAATCAGTTACTATATGAATCTATATCATGAGAATATATAAATGGAGTATATCTCCAAAGCCCACTACGAAAATCAAAGCTACCATATCATTCACTAGGTTATCTCACTCTCAGTTGCTACAATGACTCAATTACTTCAACAA
This sequence comes from Leptinotarsa lineolata, assembly GCA_015342045.1. Classification (NCBI taxonomy): domain Eukaryota; kingdom Metazoa; phylum Arthropoda; class Insecta; order Coleoptera; family Chrysomelidae; genus Leptinotarsa; species Leptinotarsa lineolata. The sequence goes on from WOGR01003125.1 coordinate 5,700, forward strand.
TCCTTCTTGAAAGCTTAATGTTGATCTTTTACTATTATCATTCATGATAATCATACAGACTCAAAACCAAAGATGCGGTCTTCAACTTTATATCCTAGGACAAAGATATATAGGCTTCTTATTGGAACAAAAAGAAAATCAGCGAGACCATATTCAGCCATCAGTTATTGATGAAGGAAAGAACAAATTTATTCAAACTCAATTGATAAAAAGTGCATTTTTCCACAAGAAATTGAATTGAAGAAATGGATGCAAGTCGAAAAAGGTATATAAGTGTTTGAACATGTTGCCCCATACGGCATCACTAATTAGTGATGTTACTATGCAAATATTTAAGCTCCTTTTTGTTGATATCCAGTGGCAGTTATGGTTGGAGATCAGTCCAAACTGCTGTTCGTGAAATTTTTGATACTGCTGCGAATGTTTCTGTTGTAGTGGATAAATAGTTAAAAGATTGATGCAAGCTGAAATTTTACTCAGTTAATAATAACCCTAACCTTGGTAGACTAGTGTATTTATTATGTCAGAATTGAAAACAGATATCTACATATAATAATTCCACAAGCTTTGTGATTTGACTTTGAACATACCACCAATTGATATTGAAGAATATCAATATTTGTAATGACTCTTCATGTTGAAAAAGTTCAAAGCCCCTCATAGGTGGTTTTGATTCTTATCATTTTCTCCAAATCATTTCCTACCTCAAATTGCAACAACGTCTTGAATGCATGTTTGCGCCATGGCATGGGTTTGAAGCCGGGTTCAATGGTATTGCTTACGAGTAAAAGTATTCCGTAAATACTGCAATGATTGCTCCTTGACTCTCCCTGCAAACTCAACCAATACAGATGCCACAAAACAGTGCATTTCTTTAATGTCCCCCGTTTTATTTTTTGAACAGGTAAACTCAAAAAATTGAAATTTCGGATAATGAAATTATTGCATGAATACTTCATTTTGAAGTGAAATTGTTAGATAAAACTTTCAAGATGGCGACTGGGTGCCATCTGGAACAAAAGAATTAAATAGAAAAGGGGGCCTTGTGACACATCATTTTAAAGCTCCTAACGAATACTTTACAACCCTAGAACACGAAGTCAATATTTTCACCTGATACAAAATAGCGGAACATTTAATAAGTTCCTGAAGACAAACACATTTATATCGATATTTCTAGAAATATTTTTTTTATCTGCCATATGGCAATTCCAACAACCCGATAAGGTTTGTTGAGATAGTTTTTGTTTATAAAAACTACAAAAAATATCAGTACGACAATTAACATTATTGTTCAGTTAGAATATTCTCATTTAGTTTTCTGTTTTACTAGTAGAGAGGTACCACGTCAACAATCTATAAAATGGTCAAATCTTGTCCATTGGAAGAAAAAATTGAAGCGATTTTTATATACGGTGCGACGCGTAACTTTCACAAGACTGAAAGGATTTTCAATGAACGTTTTCCGAATCGTCTTATCTGAAGAAAATATTTGAGGGAACTTGTATCCAAGTTCACAACTACCGGTAGTGTACATAACAAAAAGCCCCCAGGTCATCCGTCCACTCCGGAATAACAGCAAGTGCCAATAATTCATGATGGTAGTAAATCCTGAAAAGTCTACTTTTACCATCGCGAGGTTTGTGAGGTGTCTCCTTCTACTGTGTGGAGACTTTTGAAGAGGAATAGGTATCATCTATACAAAATTATAATGGTACACCAATCAACTGAAGATGACCGTGATCGAAGAACAGAATTCTGCGAAATCATGACGAAAACCATTGGAAGGCATCCTACCTATATCCACAATATTTGTTTTAGTGACGAATGTTCACAGACAAAATTGCCGTTATTGGAGTGACACCAACCTCAAAGTTTTCCGGGAAACACATACCCAATATCCAGAAAAAAATCAACGTTTGGGCAGGAATATTGGGAAACCATATTGTAGGATCTCTATTTATTGATCGAAATTTAACAGAGGAACTGTATTTGAATATGCTGGAAACTACTGTTGACCCTCTCATCATTGAAATTGTAGAAGCGAATCCTAATTAATTCGATGTGGATATTGTATTCCGAAGAGATGGAGTACTACCACATTACTCCAAACAAGTAAGAAACTATTTGGATACTACTTCTTCCGGTCGTTGGATTGGCCGTTGAGGTCCTACAGAATGGCCAGCCCGCTTGCCAGATTTGACTCCTTATGGAACTATTTGAAGAAAAGGGTATACAAAACTGAAGATGCTTCAATATTGGATATACGGCAGAGAGTAATAAATATTTGTAAGGATATTGACTTTACTGTGCTCGAAAATGTTCGGCGTGAAATATAGGAAAGGCTGTTCATATGACAAAAAGTTCAAGGTAACCATATCGAGCATCTTCTGAACTGACCTCAAGCTCATTACCTCGTATTATGTAGTTGAATGTCAATGTATTCAGGCAATTATTAAAAGTTTCGCCATTTTGTAGAAGTTGAAGATATTGACATTATACTCTAGGGTTGTGGGGAATTTGTCAGGAGCTTCAAACATTTTTCCCAGATGGCGCCAATTCGTTATTTTGAAAGTTTTATCTGTTGATTTCAATTCAAAATAAAGTATTCATGCATTCATTTCATTACCCCAAATATCAATTTTTTGAATTGACCCGTTCAAAAAGTAAAAGGGGGGACATTGAAGAAATGCACTGTATATACGAGGATTGTCATGAGGAAGAAAGTTGATGGTACTGGTACCACAAATAATTTGTTGGTAGAAATATAAATCTCTGATAGTAATAATATCAGAAGAATTGAACTACTGATTGTTTGGGAGTCTCATCAAAGAGAAGATGATATAGCATGTTTCTCAAAACATCATTAGGCACTTTTTTTACTCAATTATAGAGCTTAAGATGTGACCGGGTACATGAAAACTTAGTGGTTTGATTGATATTTTGTATAAAAAATTTTAAATTTTAGATTTTTTCATTCAAATTGAAAGAGGATATTTTCAGGACAGATGAATTTTTGGGAAAGAAAGGTTTCGAATTTCTTCTTCTCCATCTTGGTACAGAAAATGTAAGAATCTTCCAAAGAAAGGAAGCAAGCAATCAATTTTATAAATTAACTCTATATAAAGATATGTAGATAATGCAAAGAAGTATTTTTCAGACACAAACTGAAAGAAAAAGCCCTCTCGTAATAGCTATTTCCATATAAACATTGACTGAAACGAATGAAAAATACTTTCGAAACAAATACTTTCATGTGAACGCTAAATTATACGTAACACACTTTTCTCTATTCCATTTGTATTCCAAACATTAGTAATGGAATCGAATCAGATACCATTCACAGGATTCCTACATAAAACAATTAATGAAAGAAGTGCAATTTCACTTACATGGAACACTGTCATCCTCACTGCTAGATTTTTTCATGTGTCTCATGAATTCAATAGTTTTATAGAATTTATTGCAAAATTATCCATTTTCACGATGTGAAGTAAAATGAAATAATTGTAAATGAGCTAAGAATTACACATTGAAGAGTACGACCCAGTTAATTCTTTGCTCCTACAGTTTTCTACTTTTGAGAGTTGTCGTTTTTAAGGGGATAACTCTAGTATTTTTGACAATCTAATTTAAATAAATTTTTTTTGTTTCGAGACAGAAAAAACGTTCGAATGTTCAAATTTCAATGGATATACACTCGTTGTAAGTACTCCAATAATCCATTTTTCTCTGAAGAACTCTCTGTAAATTAAGCCCACTCTTGTTGAAGATGTAATATCTACTGGATGTCGTTGATTTATTATTTCAACAGTCTTCTAGTTGGTTCGATTTCCACTATGAACCAGATATTACGAAACAGAGTTACTCAAAAAAAAATTAAAAAAGGTGAAAGTTTTCCAAAAATTATATGTTATACTTATTTCATATGAAAATGTTTTAAAAGGAATTTGTGAGGAATATGAAAATTTATGTAAATTACAATGAAATGAAATAAAAAAATTATATTTCAGCTGAGTACACAGGTCAATATCCAGTGAAAAATAAATAAAATATTTTTTGTGCAGATAGCTTCAGTCGTAAATCTCAGTATAGTTCATATTGGACTGTAATAGGCAATGCTTCGACTTACGAACAATCAGATTTTTCGAAAAGTTCAATTTTTTGAAAGGTACTGTATATATTCATTTCATGAAAAATATTTGAGGCAAACATCAGCAATAACACTCAATTTTCGTCATAAACGCCACAAGTTGTTCAAAAAGTTCGAGAGACCATGTGACCAAAAAGCTAGACTAAATAGATACCTAGAACGATAACTGTCACTCGATACTCGAGTATTTGTCATTTCACTCAAGAACTCCGGTTCAGGAGATGGTGAGCACGTGGGGCCTGGACTCGGTGTTGGCGTGGGATCTTCTGGGGAGGAGTTTGGGGGCGTCGGGGGCTTCCGGACCGGTTTCTTCAAACCGCGAATAAGGGACCATATCAAAAATAATAATGTCAGCATCATACGGTTATGAAACGTCCATGTTCCACGTTTTACCGGCAGCACACATTTTCCATGTCAGTGGGACATTCACACCAGCACACCGCGCAACAGTATATCGATCTAGTCGTCTGGGACCCGTGGTATCTTCTCCAATTTGGGGCCCTCAGTCACTCCGTCTGGGATTGATTTTACTCGAGAGAGTCAATATCGTGCGTATTTGTCACTTTCACTCTGAATTAATTAACTCCCCGTAACGCATTTGTGATTGTCACGCCTGTCAATCGCCATTTTCCTCGCGCTGCGGTACGTTCACTCGCGCTGATTTTGTCCAGCAACTGCGAAACACCGAAATATCCTCATTTAATTCTCACACGTTGAAAATTTCGCCACCACGATGGAAAACTGCCAATGGGAGCGAGAAATTTCACTTCGGCTGCGGAAAAGCACGAAAACTTAGTTTCATCGATACCTATATTATTATTGTCGTGTTTCTATTGGTTTCTATTTGGTAACCAAGTCACCGATGCTATAAAATATTAGCTCACATTTTCGTTAAATCGAGGGTCACGTGGGCGGATGAGTGTCGTTTGTTTACAAATTCTACGCTCGACCTACCTCAATGCTCGGTTTCTTCAGATTAATCCGCGATCTTTATCTTCACACTCCGTCAGAATCAAGTGTGTGATGTATTTAGATACTATGATTATAACATTTTGAACGCTGGACCGAATTCTGCACTAGACTCCGCACTGTGCGATCAACCTAAAAACGGTTTTTCGATATCGAACTCATGTCGCCTCCTTCCGAAATCTAAGTTTTGAAGGAAATCCGTGCGAGGAATAACAAGAACGAAAGCTGAAATCTAGTGCGTGCCATATCGCATCGGCCATGACTACGTCGAGGTGCGCATGTACCGTGCTCTATTGTTTTCACCCCTGCTCGCGGCTGGCCATGGAAAGCTTCGAAACGAGAATGTTTACTTTCCACGGGGGTTAAGATGCGGAACGTGCTGAAATATTTCAATAGTCGCTTTTACTAAAAGCAGATACTCTGTCTGCTGCCTACTAATGACGTTCCGGTGATGAAGCAGGGAGTAGACGGTCGGATCGAAGAAGTTTATTGGATTTTCGCATTTTTTGACACTGAGACAGTAATTGAATTTTTCAAAGATAGGACGACTGAAATGGAACACCTAGTTTCATTTCATGAAAAATCTGACCTACAAGGCCAAAAATTAGGAACAAGGTGTCATTCGATACAAAATAACATATAAAAACTTCTCGAAACTTTCGAAGAAGGGGTTGCAAAACATACAAAAGTAATTTGTATTTTCTGGAAATATCCCAAAACTATTTGAGATGTTTCTATGAATTTTTCGGAAAAAACATTGACGAACAGATACGAATATCTGAATAACAGAACTGCAACTACGACTCTTCAAGACGAGGTCATTAGTTTCAGGGTCACCAGAGGCTGCCCTCTAGGTAGGGTACTATCTACCCTTCTGTGGTCGCTCGTGATGGATAGTTTGCTTGATGCCCTCGTTGAAAAAAAAAGTATACCTGCAAGCTTATGCAGATGACCTTGTCATTTTGTGAAGGTCCACTTTGGGAAGGGTAGCTTGTAATATCCTCCAAAGTACAATGGACGTAATTCACAGTTGGTGCCAGAGGGAGCAGATTTCTGTCAACTCCAGCAAAATTGTGATAATCCCCTTCACCGGGAGGATGAAATTGGACAATTCAACGCCACTTTCTCTCAATGATGAAGTCATTCCATTCGAATCGGAGGTGAAATATCTTGGCATTGTCCTTGATGAAAAACTCACCTGGAACGCTCACTTGAAAAATGTTATACACAAATCCAAACCATCCCTATGGACATATTGACGTATTTGTGGTAAAGCTTGGGGGTTAGGTCTCAAACGAATCCATTAGATATATGTGATAATTGTCAGACCAATGATCACTTATGAAGCAATTGCCGGGTGGCCGAAAGCTTTACATAAAACGGCTCAGGCGAAGCTCTCTGGATTACAGAGAGGCTTATCTGGCTGTCTATGGTGCCATCAGTACCACACCGTCAGCGGTTATGAAGATGCTTCTGGAACTACCTTCTCTCCACATTTTTCTGGAGAGAGGGGCTAAGGTAAAAAATGTGAAACTCAAGTCAGGACACGTAGTGTAGACCGCTGTCGTGACGTAGGAGAGGAAGTATCCCCCTGTCTTTCTACCGCGCGACGAAAATGTATGCCTGCGCCTGCTGTTTCGTTTAGGCGGCGCAAGGCGCTTGCGCGAATGTGCATGTCTGTTTGTGTTACAGCGTGCTACGTGCAAGCATGGTGTAGTTATTGGTTCTCAAGGAATAATGAAGGCAAAGCAAGATATAGGAAATTGAAACTGCAAAATTCAAAATGTCATCAGGTGTCAACATAAAAAAATATGTCAGTGGGTGTCGGATTCATTTTTTAATTAATATAATTTTATCATTCAGGTTAGGGTTCAATCGAGTCTATCGTACTGCTTGACGAAATTATGTATATAGATACATATGTACCTACACATTATAGATGTAATATTTGTAATATGTTTATACTTTGTAGCACTAACCTTTATTTTCATAACATCACGATAAGTATGTGTGTGGTGTAGGTTTACCAAACAAATAATTCCGAATGAAAATAAATGAAATGAGATAATAATAAGTGATCTTCGTTTTTCAGAGAAGATTCAAGTTTTCACTTCCGCCGGCACTCCCGGAGTGCAACCCGTTTTTTTAATTCCTGAAGGCTATTCCCCTTGATCCAAATTTTCATTATTTGGGACCAGACATTCGATAAAATGACACTCCTGAACCAGGTTAGCAATTGGTTTTTTTATCGATTATAACGTCAATGCGTATTGTTGCGAGATGATTTCGGGGGAGTTTTCGGAAAGGAAATGAGAGTTTCATCTGCTCAGTCAATTGTTCGATCTGGGAAAAGCTCTCTGAACGTTCTCGCCTCCAACTTCATCAGCTTTCAATTACACGTCGCCTGAAATTCCGTACTGGATTAGAAATGAAATAAAACTGGCTTGAGCGAATTCAGCCATAAATTGAATACGAATTTGAACTAGATTGCTGGCTCCAGAGACTGAATAGATTTTTATAGAACACATGCAGACGGGGATGAAATAATATGTTTTCATAATACACGCTGCGTTGTCGTGAATTCTCATTTTTCTGAAAAACTTTTCAGTTTTTGGTCAATTTCTATTATGGCCCCTCCAAAGTAGTCCCCGTCTGATATAATACACTCGTGGCAGCGTTTTTTACAATCTTAGAAGCAGTTCTGATATGCTCTTTTTATGGTCTTTATCTCCTAAAATGTTGCAAAACACCGTCCTCAAGGGTCTTTTCAATCTTGGGAACAGGAAAAGGGGGCTAAATATGATGAATACGATGACAAGCATGATTACGGTGTTGTTTTTGGCCAAAAAATCAGGACCAAGCAATGGCGAGTGAATAGGGGAATTATTATGATGCAAAAGACATTGTTTTTCCACAATTTTTGGTAATATTTTCAGTATTTAGAATGCATTAATTCGCAGTTATTAATAGATGTATTTGTGTAGAGATGACTTACAAACGTCAGGCTTGAGGCCGTTGGGTTTCTGAAATCGTCACACTTAGGGCATAAGTATCTATAGTCACCGCCAACTAAAATGAGTCAGCGCAGAAACGTAAAATCGTTCTGTGTTGAAATACTCCGCCCACTTAAGTCATATTTCGCATTGTCAGTAAGGAAACAGCCAAAAGTAAATAGTCTTGAGGCAGGCGTTAAGTTATGAGTTGAGTAGTACTGAAAGTTTTAATTTAATTCAATAACTTTGAAATGAGTGAGAAAAAACATGTAATAATAACTGTGTTCATTTACTTCAAAAGTAGAAAGGGTGAATTGGATACTTTGTTGAGGGTGAAAAGTAAAACATCGCAAGGGACAGGTAAATAACTTTAAATTACATTCCAATAATATTCATTGGGTTTGAGGTAACCAATTCTGTGATTCTTTAATTTTTATTGAATAAATATTAGATAAACAGAGACCATTAAATGAACATTTTTTTTTAATGAATAGCCAATCATAATCAAATAATTTGTAAAAATTGACGAGAAAACTAGGAATTTCAATAAGACTTTTATGGTACTGTCCTCAATCAATGTTATTCAATCTATGATAGTTTGATGATTTTTGTATTGATAAATATGGGATATTCCGTTTTTAAATGGTATGCTTACCCACATTTTTTTATTTGAAGAAATTATTAGACATACGCAAGTCTGTTATTCGATTACTTTCAGTTAGCTTTAGAGTGAAATACTTTGCTATAGAAGTTTATATTAGGTAGAACTGTACAAGAATCTCAGCGGTCATTGAAAAATAACAAGTAAATAAGTTTTTCAATAGAAAAACGTGGGAGAAAGTCACCTGTTACCGATTTACCTATTTATGAAATAATGGATATTCGTCGTATAATTCATGATTTTCATGAGACAGAAAATTGCCGAGCTCAACAACTTCATCGGTTTTTAATTTGCTGGGGCGTCAAGGGCGAGCGTCGTCACTGACGTCTTCTCGACCTTCTATGAAAAGCTTTTACGTTTTGTAAACAGTTTTCTGACTCAGAGTACAATCACCATATGCCACTGTCAACACTTCAAGTGTTTTTTACACACAATTCCATTTATTGAAATAAAAGCCTCTCACCAACAAACTGAACATGCTCAAACTATGAACATATGTACGAGACGTGTGCATCAACATGGAAAAATTAAAAAATCGCTAATCGAACTTACGTACGTAGCCCGCAAATTTTGAACAATCGCGCAATGAATTGTACGATTGTGAGAATTCTTCAAAAAAAAATTTTCCAACTAATTTTTAGGATATTATCTCTAGCGATCAGTATGAACCGTTTCATCAGTAAGTATAATTAGGTCGATTATTTAGTATGAAAGAAAGGATAGAGACTGTCGACATTTTTCTATCAAATTCACAAATATGCAAGAGTTCGAAATTCATACGACTGCCTACCAGAAGAGAATATGTCTCACACGTCTGTGAAAACTTAGAATATCAAACTCTCGAATTGAGACATTATTTTTTGAGAGTTTTTTAGCAACCAAAAATAGAGTGAATTGGAAAAAAAAGACTCATATGGAAGTAGTTTTTTCTAAAGGACTGCCTCCTTCGTGTAATTAAAAATTTTCATGTGAAAGTAGTTATTTCGAGTTCATTGTTTTCTACCTTTCTTTGAAAGTTTCCCACATTTTTTGTTTGAATATGGAGTAGTAGAGAGTCGAAAGCTTTCATCCCAAAAACTAACCTCTCTCAAAAATATCCTACTTCGATGCATATGGCTGGATTTGGATCGAATACCAAATAAATGCCTTTACATACTGTCATGATGACAGTATGTAAAGACGTTAACATCAAGTGGTGAAAAATGACTGTTTTCGTTTACAGAAGTTCTAGAAGATACTGGTTAGGCGTTGACGCGTTATCGCGAAACTTCAAGAAGTACTTATTTCTGTGTGGATCACTTTGTATCGTGGAGGAACTTTTATGCGCGATCTGTATATATTTGTGAGGTGAATTCCATTGCTGTTTTCTTTCATTCGGGATTTTTGGTATGAAGATGGAGAAGTAGAAAACCAAATAGCCCATTTTCTCAGTAATGTTAATAGCTCTCGCACTCTATATACTTACTCTCCGTAGTGTGGAAGGAAGCAAACCATTTCACTTCATAGAGTATTTTAAGCACTTGCAGCCTTTTATTAAACGAACTTACTTACATAATTACTAAAATATAAGATTTATACGATTGAAGATTCACAAGTTTGGCAAGTTGATGTAACCGAGTCATTATAAACATGTCATTATATTTTCTGTAGTTTTTGGATAACGAATTTTTCAACGTTTTGTTGACAACTTTTGTACATATCGGCTTCAATTTTTCAGGTCATTTTCTGTTCCATTTAGTCACTGTATGGTGGATGGTCCTTATACACCATCTTCCACCATTCAAACATAGTAGTAGTTTCAAATTGAACATTTCAGGAAATAATTCGGGTT
>WOGR01003126.1:0-16305 GCA_015342045.1 Leptinotarsa lineolata
GCCAATCTACTGGTCATTAATTCTGATAACTGAAATACTATTTTAACAAGTTATATAGTAAACTATTTGGAATTGGCCCACTATCGTTATTCATAATATTGTTATGTTTACTTATTTCTAATCTCTCATAGGCATCTAGATGCCTGTTGTTGTTAACTTGTCTAACTAATCTTAGTGAACTAAAGTCTATGGAATGGTATTGGTGCAACATATTTTAGGTGTGCTAAGTGTTTTTAATATCTTATTTTAATAGATCTTCTACTCTGTCTATAATATTTTGCATCGCAGTCCTTAAATTTGATTTCGTAAATTCCAGACTTTTACGAATTCTCGACTTTGTCCTTCGGATTTTCTAACAAACTCTGTAATGTATTACATGTTTTAAACACCACCTTCATACCTAGTTCCTGGAAAATCTTGTTGGCCACTAATACCTTGGTTTATATTTCGCAATTTCCAAGCCTAAGCCTCACTTCAGCCTTTCCATAGACCGTCAGTCTATCTCCAGTGGCTGTTTCCAGAACGGGTACTAATGATAACTTCTTCAAACTGCTTTTGTTGGAAATGTCGGAAATGTTGTTCCAGTATCGATGGTGAAAAGGCACTGGGGATTATTCAGAAATCCAGCGACAACTAAGCTGTTACTGTTGCGTTCTATCGTGGAAATCGAATACCTATGGTCTTGGGATACAGCAGCCAATGTACCCCCCTAACACTGGAAGAATTTAATTTTCCGAACCTCGACGCTCTAGTTTGGGTGATCCCGAACGCTAGTCTCTTCTTTCGATTGATGTTGAACGAGATCGAGAGTCCCGCCTTAAATGTCCTTCTCTGCCGCATTTATAACATTGAGTCCTTGGGAGCAGTTCCATTCATTGAATATTTCTCAAAGAGTTCTCTCTAAACCTAGCATGATTCGATCTGTTCCTTCGTCTTCCTTTTCATTGATGACCCTTACTAGAACTTTTCGTTGTTGTCGTGAAGTATTTTTGGCAGCTTCAAATTCTAGGGCATAAATGATGGCTTCATTCAATTTTTTTATAACGCGCCATCCTCAACAACTGCTGCAGCTCCGTGTCACGAACCCTGTCGGTGAAACTATCGACACTAATCCAGTGGGTAAAGTTAACAGGTTTTTCTGGGTTGACGAATCTCACCAATCTTTGGATTTCAGCCCTAAACTCCTGCAGATGGACCTTGAGTTCTCATCTTCAGTTGAACTTGGTAGACTTGTTGAAGGTGCTCACTACCATACCTGACCTTCAAAGCTGATATAACTGCTTTATAATCTTTCTGCTTATTCACTGGGATATTTCGCAGAATTTCAGAGGCCTTTTTTCGTAGTGCCAGAATAAGAATTATTGCTTTCTCCTCATTTTTCCACCCATTATTTTCTGCAGCGGCTTCGAATTATCTGCGATAAATTGACCATGAAGATTCACCATCAAAGGTCGGAGTTTTAATGAAAGTGCTGCCAGAAGGGAAATATATCGTTTCCGATTTGCGTTTTTCCATAGTAATCCTTTTTGGGTAAGGTGATTCTTTCCGAAGTTCCCGAAAAACTCCTTCCAACTTTTTGTCGACTCCTTCAAACTTTTTGTGGACTCCTTCGAGCTTCTTTCCAAATTACCTGCCGACCCCTTCCAGCTCCTCTTCAAATTTCCTTTCAACCCCCTCAAGCTTTTCATTGACTACTTTTTGCAACCCCTCTTTTGTTTCCTGAAATGCTTTTCCAAATTTTCCCTGAATAAATTCCTGTACCTTCCCTTTACTCCCTTGGGAAGATTTCAAATATTCTGATAAATGAAGGTACATCTGATTGTCTTTTTCCTACTTTTCCTGTTTTTCCTGAATATTTACCAATAATTTACGGTCTTCCTCTCTCTCTCTCTCTCTAATTTTTTCTGAATAATCAGTAGTAGTTCATGGTCCTTGTAATTGTTCTTCCTCTCCACTGCGTTCATCTTCTTCATTTCGGCGTAATCGTTCTTCCTCTCTCCTTGGTTCATCTTTCTCTCTTCTACGTTTATCTTTTTCATTTCGGCGTAATTATTCTTCCTCTCTCCTTCGTTCATCTTCCTCTGTTCTGCGTTTTTCTTTCTCCACCAGGCTCGCTTGCAAAAGCCTCAAACATTTTCTTGAACTCTTCCATCTCGTCGTAATCGACCCTTGTTTTCACCATAAATAGAAAATTTTCTGTCAATTATTATACTTCCGACACCAAATGTTACGTTTTTACCCATAGGTTTACCAATAATTGACTGTATAATAATTAAACTTAACTTTATTTCACTTCCAATACACCAAAATATTTCAAACTTCAACTATTATTCAAATGTCTATCGCCTTATTAGATCGCTCCGCGTACCTCACTAACGCTTTCACTTGACTGACTTGATAGGCGAGATGATGACGCTTATATTTGTCAGTCGAAGGTGGTAGAGACTTCTTTGGAATTCCATCGAAGCGGCGATAGCGGTATTCTCGGCACATTTAGAACGCCGACGAACATTGAAGATTCGCGAATCGTCACTTGGAATGAGCGCGCTCGTCACAGTTGGTTTATGGCAACCAGTGGCGGCTGACGTTATTTTCTTTAGGGCACGATTTATAACAATATTTTGAAAATAAGTGAATGGAAAATAAAATTTTCAGTAAAAGGCATAACAGTATATAATCCCAGTTTGCACGCTATTGTGTATCGTATAGTGAAACAAGTGTTGTGTTTTTGTAAAATTGTTGAGTGAAAATCTTACAATAAACTATTTCTTGATTACGTTATGGATTTTCATCAAATATCGGCCGATTCCAACACATATACTCAGGAGGATTTATCTGCAAACAGGCTCCGAAAAAGCATGTTGCTTTGAATACAGAAGGGAACAAAATTCAATTGTTTTTTGTTGCGTGGAATTTCATGGCTGTTTACTAATTCGACGACACTGATTTTATTATACCCCCCCTTTTTTCAACAGCTCTAGTTTTTGAGATACAACTATTGACCATATTACTAGTTACACTTGAGTTTCATTAAACCACTTTCTGTTTAAATTCATTTTTTGTTACAAGGTCTATATCGACGAATATATGTAAAAACAATCCCAACCATTTCTGTAAAATCTGTGGTGAATATACATTCAAAAATCGTTTAGGCCGAAGATGTTATTTTATAGCGAAACACGTGTCGCGGTTTTGTAAAACTTCAAGTGGAAATCTCACACTGAAATGTGTTTTTCGAAAACAAACCAGTCTAGTCCTAACGTGTTATCTATTACTCGACCAATCCTGCACTTTGGCGATGCACCAGTGCCACAAGCATCTTTACCTATGAAAGTTGAACAACCGATTTTGATCCACATGTTTCTTCTGAGTCCTTCAACCAGAAAGAACTCAACGCATTGATCAGGACACTTGGTCTTCCTAAGAAAGCATCGGAGATTCTAGCTTCTCTTCCAACTCAAGAAACAAGAATTTTATACTATCGGCACAGAGAGAGATATATATTTACGTACATTACATCCTGAAGATGACGACTTTGTTTATTTGGGATATTCAAAATGCCCTTGTTGCAGTCATACTTCTTTTGACGCGTTAGGGAAAATGATGAGAGTACATTTTTACTATGCGCGTGCACCCCGTTATGAATCACCGACAACCTGAAGTTAGCTTCTTCTTCTCTAATTTATATGACCGTTGCTTCTCAGTCGAGCGCATTTGGCCAGACTCCTCCTGTCCATAGTGAATAGAAGCTTCGTTCTGGGGCACAGCTGTCTTGCTCGAGGCAATGCTGCCACCCTAGGTTTTCACATTCACTTTTTTATAAAAACACTGAATTTTTTCACAAGGAGGCCGCCAGTTCTCTCAATATGACTTTCACAAATGACACATCTATTATCGCTCTGACGACCTCGTCGAATCCGTCGACATCCAGCCAGGCGACTGGCGTCGCCAGTCCTCTCAAAATGTCTTTCACTTCAATATTTATTCGAACTTGACTTTATATTTTAAAAAACACCTACCTTTTGGTCGTTATCGGCACAACCATCCTCTATCGCGATCAGAGAGGAAGTCCCTGAAGTTAGCTAGTTAACATTTTAGTTTTTCAAAAAAGTTAGCAACAGATTAGAAGTAAAAATATCTATGTATGTCTGCGTGAGAACTGGCAACTGTATTCACGATATTTATACAAGTGTTTTTGAACTCACAACACGTGTTTTGTATTAGTTCGAATAAAATATATACATAAATATATATTTTTTCAAATAACATATCGTGGTGACTAATATTTATCAACAATTTATCGATTTAAAGATAATTTACTGTGTTTATAAGTGATAGAAGTGGTTTTTACTTATAACTTTGAGTATGTTTGTTGAATTTGAGGTTAGTTGACGGTACGTATTATTGATTTACATCATAAACTAAAATAAGGTTTCACATTATTATTTAATATGTGATAAGTGTACAAAAAATTAATTACTAAATGAATAACAGAAACAAATAATATTAATTATAAAGTCCGGGAAAATTAAATTATTACAAATATTAAATCAAATTAATTGTTTCTTTCTTGAAGTAATCTTCAAATTTTAAATAATAAAATTTATCGTCAGGTTGTTCCATAAACAGTACAACATGAAGACGGTATCAAAATGAATTTTTGAAAATCTTTGGAATACATAAATGAACTTAAACGAATAATCAAGTAAATAACAGCGACAAATACTTAAAAAAAACGATGTATAACTTCTTACGTGCGTACATAAGAACATACACATACATTCTTTTTTATTTGCCTATGGGACAGCAGAGATGTCTCAGCACTAGGTTCAAAAAGACTGGCCTTCCAGACGAATTATATTTCCTGGGAAACTGAATGTGATAAATGAACCACTAGTACCTAAGGATCGAATAATACCTCCGACTCTGTATACAAACTAGGGCTCATGACACAATTCTTCAAAGCTCTGAATGAGGATGGTGATTGTTTTAAATACAGAGTTAGGTTAGGTTAAGTCAGAAGTGAGTGGGTCTGTTCGACCCTCCACCGCAACCCACAAGGATTTATTGTGGCTCTAAACACTACAGAGTACAGAGGAACTGAAAAACGGAATGTTCGATGGTCCACAAATGAAAAGGTTGATAAAGGACGAAAACTCAAATACTTATATGACTGATATTGAAAAAATTACCTGGAATGAATTCGTGTGGATTGCACAAAATTTTCTGGGAAACAAAAATAATGAAAGCTATGATGATCACGTTGAAAATATATTGTCGTACTTCCAGCAGCTTGGCTGTAATGTGAGTATCGAGATAGACTTATCACACAGCCACTTAGACCATTTTCCTGAAAATCTACGTGATCTGAGTGAAGAACAAGGGAAATGGTTCCATCAAGATATTCGAACTTAGAGGAGCGGTACCAGGCTCACTGGGATGCTCACATGATTGCTGACTACTGATGGAGTAATAAAAATAGCCCTTGTGAACCAATTCGAGCAAGAAAATTCTATAAAAGAAATTTATTTGATAAATAGTGCTTGTTTTTTTAGTCATAATATTTCATGCAACAAAAAACTGGGTTCCCTTGTGATATAAATTCTTCAACAGAAGTTGCAAAACAACATGTTAAAACTGTCATCGTCCTAGGTGAAGATGTCGATTTGATCGTTCTTCTTCACTAACTCAATGATCATTGTATTTTTTTCTTGAACTAGGCTCAGGTAATCAAAAAGATTTGTTTTATTCATCTGATAGTTTATTACACGAATTTTACAGACGTATAATTGCTTTTATCCACAATTTTTCTGGTTTAGCTAGTTTAGTTGTCACGAAAGTATTTTTTCCGTCGTGTAATTCAATGTTTATATGAAAGTAGTTTGATAGGGTGTTTTCTTCCAGTTTGTGTCTGAAAGTTACTTCTTTGCAGGACTTCACATCTTTCTGAATATTTTATTCGAAATTAATTGCTTTCTTCCTTTCTTTGCAAGCTTGTTTCATTTTTGTTTGAAGATGGAGAAGTAGAAAGCAAAAACCCTTCTTAATTTTAGTCTCTCCTAAAAATATACCTCTTTCATTTCAAACAAGAAATTCAAGGCTTTATAAACTCGGAAATTTTGATAAAATTTCAATAACCCAATAAATCCAAAAGAAATGTATCTATGATTCATCATATCTATTTGATAGCTTCTGATTCATATGACCTATTGTATCATATTTATTCCGACGTATACGTCAATAAAAAATCTATGTAAATAAAAAACCACCTGATTCAGTTAAGTCACCACCTAACCACTATCAACTACCAGCGATGACCTTGATTGGCTGAGGAGCCTGTGGTTGCGGGAACAAAAATTCCCTCGGCTCGGCGGTCTAACATAGAAACAGTTGAATACGCCACCGCTGCTGTAGTAGACCCACTACTACTGTGTATGTGCCCCCTTCCATCTCTTGAATAGTCTCAGGTGTCTAACCTGACCGACCGTCAACTTGATTCTTGGTCTCTCCTTCCTTGTAACTGTTAGTCGGCTCGAATCGAGTGAAGAGGGGCTCAAGCGTCTACCTACCTGTGCTTCTGTTTTGGGATTATCTATTCATTTCGCCCTTTGTTACCTATTATGAGTGGCTTTTGTCAACCCCCATAGGTATTATACACCTGTTCCCAATAATAATCTTGTGGTGCAATGTGTTTTGTGAACAGTAAACTGATTGTTATGTTTAGTGTCTTCCTAATGGCATTGGATTCTTGTTCTTCAGATTCATCTCGAGCAAACTGGTGAGGATTATGATACAAGTAATGAGTAGCATACTTAATAGAAGATTTATACGGGATTTACCCGGAATGTGAACCTAAAAAACAGCAAATTAATTTGCCCCAGATTCTGATGTTTACTTCACAATGAACCTAAAAGAACAGAAAAGTATTTCATATATATATATATTTTCAAAAACCACTAAGAAGAAGAAATTCTAACAACTCACATACTTTCTTTGTTTTTTTGTATTTATGTAATGCTTATCCAAAGTTTACGCGTAAGTAAACAAGCATTTCCACTCGATATACTTAACTTAATATGCTTCGGTGGAATTATAATTATTGTTTCATCACCAAACATGTTTGAATTTAATATGAGCCTTGAAGCAACCATATAGCTTTATCAGTTATTGCCGTTCTCACTACTATCACCTGTTTGAAATAAAAGCGGAATATTAATTTGAAGCAAATATCGTACTCTACTTTACACTGTTGCCACGTGAACACGGCACATTAAATACAGCCAAGCTCCATAAGAAGCGGAAGATAAAATTTGCCGCCATCTTGACTAACGAGTTCGAATGAACTGATAGATCGAAACTCTCACCTTCTGTCCTTTTTTCAAACTATTGGCGTAATAGAACACTGAAATGATGAAATGATAATTCTCAATTCATCCAAGTGCTTAAAATTACTGCCGTCTGAACCACTTCTAGGGGCTTGTCGGACAAGAAATATTTTAACATATTTCGCCCACCAGAGTTTGTATCATTTACTGTTCTGGCTACTAGAAATAAAGGCTTGTGCTTTGCGTTATTGTCAACATTAAACATCGAAGTTTGACAACATATTATACCTAATAATTGAATTATCATTCGTATATATATTTAGGTATATTTAGGTCATGGTGTTTAAATATATCGGATATGTAGTTGAGGAAGAGACTTGAGAATTTCTACTCTTTCGCAATCGTTTCATCGATTTCTGAAATGGGTGGGATTCAACAGATTGTTTTGCTTCCCTAATTGATGATATAAACCATCAAATTGTTCTAAAATTGTTCTGAAATTGTTCGTTTCGTTAACCAGCTGACGAACGTCAACCCTCAGAAGTTTAAACTTGTGCGAGCAATGGTTTAACGAGGCCTTACCTTTTAACGTGCGATTACCCAGCACAGTGGCCCGGCGGGGAATCGAACCCCGGTCTTCCGCTTGAAAGGCGGATGTGCAAATGATTGTTTAAAACTAATAACCATATAACCAGGGAACTTTCCTGAATTTCTTCCCAAGAGGAAAAGTAAATTGAAATATCCTGTTTCAAGTTTGGTTTCTTATTTCAATTCGAAAAGAAAATTTTCTGTTATTAGAGAATGAAAGCTATATTGAATAATAGATAATAGATAAACTTCATTAGTGGCGCCGATAATTTTTTGGATTTTCTGTAGCTTCCTTAATTATGATTATATCAGTCAAATGTGAGGTCGTATATACCTTGTGCGATTGGTCCGGTGACCCCTGTCAACCTAGCAGCCACATTGAATTTTTATATTTATTTTCAAGTCATAATTTTAGGCTGATTTTGTATTCTATTCCAGAATGTTTTGCTCTTCATTCATCGTAGATATCGTTGAGCTAGCAGGATCCAACTACAGAAAAAACATTTTGTTGAATCAGGCCGCGTCATAATTTTAAGTTTATTTTAGGCTCCTATTGCACCTTACCGCTGATTTTCTATGTGTTCTTTTTTAATCAGTGGGTTCTGCTAGCTTCACTGGCAGAACCAAAATAAAATCCTTCACTTTTGGAAAAATTTCAACTTGCGATAATTTTTGGCTTATCTTCATTACGATATTGGCGATATTGATTCTTGTTTGAATCAATAATTGGGGTGATTACCTCAGACACAAAATAAAAGCGTAAATTATTTTTCAAAAATATTTTTCAACTATATGTGGGAGAAATATACTGAAAATTTTAGCTCCATTAGGGCGTCTGTGTTCCCCTATCGCCAACTTTAGATGTGTTGTTTTTTTTAATTAGTGGGTTCTGGTAGCTTTACCGTCAAGCTGTCAGAACCAAATCGGCGATGAAGAGGACATAGGAATCTGAAATAAGTCTAAAATTCTCAGTATATATCCATCTCAACCACACTGGAAGAATCGTTAAAAAAATGCCAGCTTGTAATACGTGTTCTGAGTTGATCACCCAAATATTCAGTGCAAATGAGGAACAACAAATTGTTCAACTGATAAATGTAGGAGCCTAAAATTACTGCAAGATCAATATTTCCAAAAGTGAAGGATTTCGATTTGGTTATGTCATCTTAATGGAAAAGCTAGCAAAACCAATTGGTTAAAAAAATAAACACATGGAAATTTTTCATTATATTTCAATCCCTCCCATAGTGGAAGAATATTTCCGAGAATAAGGAGCAAAAAAATTTCAATATCATAATGGAGGAGCAATTTCAAATTTTTCAAAAAGTAAAGGATTTCGATCTGATAAAGCTAGCAGAACCCACCGATTCGAAAAACAACACAGTAAATCGCCGATAGGGGACATTTGGAGACTAAAATTATGACGTAGCCTGATTTAACAAAATGTTTTCTTCTGTAGGTTGGTTCTGCTAGCAGAACCACATCTCCGTCAAATGAAGAGCAAAAAATTCTGTGATAATACATCTAATAATCATTACACTCATATAGGTAGATATAATGAAGACTGATTAAAATATTTATTTGATAATGGAAGTTATAAATAACGATCTTTTTTTTCGATTCTTTTCGAACTTTTCTGAGGAAAAAATGATAGACTTTCAAATTTGAAGATCACCTTTTGATACGATTTCGAAAGTGGCTGCATCAATTTGTTCCTACGTTATTAATATTGACAAAAAAATTCCTAAATAATTTGAAAGTGTATTCTATCACCACAAAACTTGTGCAATATGATCTTTCAAATCATTAGAGAGCGAACAAAGTATGTAATTATAGGATGATTTAATAATTTTGAAATTTTTTCTTCATATTCACCATGTTACCTGCGTCATCAGTCATTTCACTAATAACACAGTAAAATGAATTTTTGCACTTATTTATTGAATCAATAACTAATTCGGTAAGGTAATAAGCAGTATGGGGATGACCAGATGTATCTTTGATTTCTAAAAAACACTATTTCCCAATTTTGGTTATTGAATCGTCTCCCATTATGGCTTATTGTGTACATTAGACTTTCGTCCAAGATAATACAAATTGTATGTCCAGATGACATGTTGAAACTTTCAAATTTTTTTTTTTCAAATATATAATTGAGGAATGTTGAAAACTGAATTCCATATGCTGGAATTATCCAGATTTCAACATTTCTACGGCTCTCAAACATCGTTTTGTCTATCGATCTAAAACATTTTATGTGAACTGCTTTATAGCTATTTGCCTCTCACCCATAGTGAGAGGGCATACTTGAAGACTTGATTTGAATTAAATTATCTAAAGGAACAATTCATTCCCTCATCTACACAGTAGCTTTATGGACTGACACCTATCAGAAAACAACTACTCCCCTGGCTAATGCCACGAAGGGCGTTGGATTATATCCGACAGGTGTCAGTGCAGGAATTTTCACTGAAGTAATTCCTGGGTTAGCTTTTGGCGATACAACTGCTGGAATCGATTTTCAATTATTGGAACGGGCACACTTGCAGACCGGTTTCGGACTATTCGGCCTCTTTTCAGTCAGTGTAAGGTAGTGTCCTACATCGACAAGAAGGAGGACACTACCTTGCACAAAAATTGTCGTTACAAAAAGATAATCTTATAGTTTAGAAGATAAAAAATAAATGCTAATAAATTTGTCATGAATTTCCCCAATTTTTGCGTTTTGAAAATATCCGAAAAATTTGAGGGTGAAATATGCTCACCTTGTAGGTACTAAATCTTTTCCCTTTCAATTCAAGTTTTGTTCCATGCATACATAAATATGAGGTCGCAGATAAATTCAAAAACAAAAATTCAACATTTTGGCATGAAATATCTCCCAAGGTATTGAAATTACTAGCCAGTTGCATACTTTTGCTACTTACTTACTACAGTATGTATATCAAAAGAGAAATATGTCCAGATCTTATGAAAGTAGCACTTGTGGTTCCTCTTTTCAAAAAAGGAAATATATCTTACCGTCAAATATTGCTAACCTAAATATTTTGATCGTGCTCTGTACAATATAATAACGAATTTTGTTGAAAAGTTCAATATACTATCTCCAAGTCAGCATCATGGAAATAGGAGAAATAGATCAGTTGAAGCAGTGTCTCAATTGGATGAAAGTCTTTATGTAGTATCATTGAAGTTTGATCTATTGAAGGCTTTTGTTAGGCTGTACAACCTTCTCCAGTGGTAAAAGTCTTTCCCTTCTTGTTGAAAATATATTTTTCTGAGCTGCAACAAGGGGTGCCATTATAAATGAACGGCCCTCACATTAAATCCAAACCTTCCTTGACTCCTCTGCTCCTCAATAGAATGAGAATTTTGTTGTGCCCAGGTATAAGAATTGTAGTGGTTGAAAACGCCGGCACTGCTCACATAAGCTTCGTTTGCCAAATACAATTTAACGAAAAATCACGAAATTGGTTACAACTCCCCAGGAACCACTGGCATAAAGCCATGCGGCGTTCAAAATCTCCTGGTCTGAGTTGATGAACTCTGCTGGTCCTGTATGACTGGAATTTGTGTTTTTCAAAATCCTCTCAACGTTAGTTCTTGGTAGGTCTGTTGATATTATTAAATTTCGCCTTGACGTTTTGGGATTATTTCCATCACCTCCTAAAACGACTATTTCTTCCAACTCCTTATTTCTATTTGATTCATATAATTGTGACCTTTTCTTTTCAAATTGACCACCATCAATTAGGTTTTGTAGCAATCTTGCGAAAATTTCTCTTAAAGGTTGTCTTCTCTCTGGATACCTCTCGTGATACAAATTACTTGCTGCTTCTGTATTTTCCCGGTTTGTATAAAACATATAAAACATATAATTTTCCATTTTAATAATTCTCATACTTCATTACAGAGTGTCTCATTAAAAACAAATACTTTTCCATCAATAACTATCGATATCTCATTTGAAAAAATACATATTTTACACCATTGAATTTTTACGTAAAAATTTGTTTCTCAGACCACAGCCATCAGTTTTCATCTATGTAGTTTGAAAACAGAAGTTTCCCTTTAAAAATGTCTAATTTGGTCCACTCCGTATATGTACAGATAAATGAACTATGGATATATATTAGACAATAATTAGAAATTTCTTTAATATTTAGAAAGTTATACAAATTATGAATCATCAGAAAAAAATTAATTGGCGCTCCGGGGCGACTTGATTGATTCCAATAATACATTATATTCCGTTATCACATTACGCGCAACTTCGGTTTTTGTAGGAACTCCCAATGATCATTCCTATCTTTAGACTATGTAAATTGAATTATTATATTATTTCCGAATGAAAATATTATTATTATTTTCACACCGTGG
Organism: Leptinotarsa lineolata; assembly: GCA_015342045.1. NCBI lineage: Eukaryota > Metazoa > Arthropoda > Insecta > Coleoptera > Chrysomelidae > Leptinotarsa > Leptinotarsa lineolata. The sequence continues at coordinate 12,294 of WOGR01003126.1, forward strand.
TATGCGCTGGTAAGGCCCTATCTCTCGAATCTCCGATACATTCGGGAGGACGCGCCAGCATTATGAACCAACGGCCAGTCCCCACACCGTGGGGTAAGTGATCATTGGGTCCGAGAATTATGTGCCCTGAGCGAGCGCAATACGCCAAGAATGACAACCTTCTACATCTGTCCGACTAATATTGCTGCCCTTAGTGCGGCAAGCCGGTATGATTTTAAGATTCGAGAATAGAGAGGGCATCATTCCACCAAGGACTCCAATAATCAGAAAAACCATCTTCACAAAGTGGTCTGGATAGAGTCTGCGGAGTTCAAAAGAAAATATCGATATTTTATCCGTTTATCCTCCTCTTTTCGGACGGTATTCGTCTCGCCAGGAGCTGAGAACTTCACGACAGATATCGTCTTGTTCTGTTGGTCGAAAATGACTACATCAGGCTTATTAGCTTATAGTCGCTTGAGGGTGGGGAAAGAGTAGTTCCAATGAATTCGACACTTTTTGTTTCCCACAACGGGTTCAATATCCCCCGGAGCGTAGGGACACACCGGTGTCTCGTCAATACCGTAAGAGTGCCGTAGATAGTCTTAGCGCCGCGTTATGTCGATGAATATAGGCCGAGACCGCATGTGCTGGACATGCTGACAGCAAGTGCATTAGGGTTTCGGACGCCTCGCGGCAGGCCCTGCACTCTGTCTTAAGAATCTTTATACCCATCACCCGACTGCGGTAGACTAAGGTGTTGAAGACACCATCCTGGCATGCCATGATGAACCTTTCAGTTTCTGACTTCAGCCCACTCGACCTGGGGCGCTTTGATAAGAAGATAAAGAAGACCCATGCATTGGCCTATCTTTGTGTTGTCGCAGAAGTGAGGTGATCTCTGCGACTTTTATTTGAGTTTTTGCTGAACGGGTTCTAACTCGGTGAAAAAGTTGTGATAGCCTCGTTCAGTGTCGAAAACTAAACCGAGTTCATCAGCTGCTCGGGCAGCTGCCCTATAAAGAAATGCTCCAATTCCTGCTCTCTCATGGTCTGATGACTTTACAGGCTACATCCAGTACCATTCTGTCATGTAGACATTCCAAACTCAAAAGTCCACGTCCTCCCTGTCGTTGGGGGGAAGTACAACCGTCGAACGGGCGATTTGGGATGCAAACTCATATGGAGATGCATCATTTTTCGGGTCTTTACGTCGAGTTGATCCAACTCCTCTCGAGTCCACTTCAATACTCTCCAAACGAGTAGAGTAAGATTGGAACGGCAAGCATATTTGTTGCAGCAACTTTGTTCTCCCCCGACAGTTTCGATGACCAAATCTGTCGGAGTTTGTGCTGATACTTGCCGCGGAGAGAGTTTCTCACTGCTGGTACCTCTTGTGAGTGGCGTTGTTGCACCCCGAGGTGAGTATACGTCTCTCCGGCATCCAGATGGTGTAGGATGCTTCCATCTACAAGCTGCACATCCTCACAATTTCACACAATTTCATACCGATAGCATGCGTGTACTCTTCCACCATCCTCAAGGACTGATAGAGATCCTTCACTCCAGAGGCATAAACTTTAAGATCATCCATATAAAATAAATGGGTGACCTTGTGGCACCGGTTTCCGGGGGTGCCACAGTTATACCCTCGAGTATTTCTGAGCGCGACGGATAATGGCAATAGTGAGATGCAGAAGAGAAGGGGACTGAGGGAATCGCCCTATAATACACCCCTTTGAAAGTTACCTACCCTGTTTGGACTTAGCTTGACCAGATGTTATGGTGAAGCGAGTCCGCCAGAGAAGTATCAGTTGTTCAAGGCATCTCACTATTTTTTCGGGTACCACAAGGCATCTGAGCAAATACAAGATGAGCTCATGCGATTTTGTATCAAATCCCTTGCAGTAATTGATCCAGGCGATAGAGAGGTTACGCTTATACTGTATCGAGTCCTGCGTTACATATCTATCGATGAGTAGGTTCTCTCTACATCTAGGGACTCCTCTCTTCAACCCTCTCTGCTCAAATATCAGTTCGAACACTCGGTCAATTATTATTATTATTATCACTTATATTATGTCACTGTGAAAGAATAGAGGAATATTATTTCAGGTCGTCCCCTGATGTGTTGCCTCCTTTCTTGCTGTTTGTAAAATTTTTTGATCCGACATGTCATCTTTCTTTTTCATTTCTTGTTTCTTCGGTTATTTCAGCATTTTCTCTTGCTGGCTTTAACTGTCATGTTATTATAGTTATTTGTTTATATATCCACTTGCTTCATGTGGATGAGATATGCTTTTTCTTTTGCAAAAGTTGTTCAACATTCTGTTATTATGTTTTATGTTTTCGTCATTACCAACTTTTTGAGAAACCAAAGAGCTGTGTGAACTCACAAATGTTTCGATGTGCTTTTAACAGGTTTTTATTTACTCGTCCAAAAAACAATATGTCGAAGTTTTCTTTTTGTGTATTGTAGTACCACCAATCTGTTGAAGGTGCTGACAATTAGTTTACATTTGGTATAAAACAATTCAATAGTCAGAGTCTCCCAGATAATAATTAATCTTCAAAATCTTCATATTTGCGTTTGATATCCAGAAATTGAAATCGGTGAGTCAAATAAAAACCATAATTCGTAATTCGTATCTATCCGTTAGTGTCTGAGGAATAGCCAATAATATCCATTGTGGAAGTGCTAAATAAAATTCTCCGTATAGAACAGCGGTACTCATCCTTATTTCCCCTTGGGCCACATAGTCGCTACTGCTAAACCTTGCGGGCCGCAATAATAAAACTGAACTGGAAAAACTACTTTTAGGTTTTGTGTTATTAGAGTTAGACGTTGTATGTAAAATACAATGAAACGCAACTGTAAAAATAAACCATTTATTTAAAAATTAATGCGATGATTAACATAAACGAACACAATAATTTACAAGTACCAATGCGCGTATATCGCAGTATCATCTGCGTATATACCCACATTCGTCCTCGGGAACATCGGAAAGTCGTGCGTGTACAAAGAGTACAAGTGCGGTGACAGGCAGGACCTCTGCGGGACACCTGCTTCAATCAGATAATTTGTAGATGTGGTTTGGTCCACTCTCACACGGAAAGTTCGGTTGCTAAGGTAGGATTCGAGAATCCTAATCACATATAAGGGCATACCTGCCGACCACATCTTGGCGATAAATCCTTCTGTCCAAACTTTATGGAAAGCTTTTTGGACATCCAGCAGAACCATAATCGTATTCATCCTACGGTTGAAAGATTTCTTCACCCCGTGAACAACTCGAATTAGTTGAGAACTCGTATTCCGACCTCGTCGGAACCCGAATTGCTCTTCGGGAATGAGCGTCATCCTATCTTTCAGGCGAAGAAGCCTATTTGAGAGAATCTTATCAATGACCTTCGCCACCGCACTGAGCAGCGAGATCGGGCGATAGATATCAATAAGGATTTTACGTTTTCCAGACTTATGTATGGGCACTACCTCCGCATGCTTCAGACAATTTGGATAATGCTGGTGTTTGATTATAGCGTTGACTATATGAACTAGTTGCACAACACCCTGTCGCGGCAGATTCCGCAGTAGAACTGCCTCAATCCCATCCACGTCTGGGGCTTTGTTTTTCCCCAGGCGCTTTATGGTTGCAACGACCTCTTCGACGTCTGTAATTCACTTCACTAATGTTGGCTTCGGTATTATGGGAGCCAGTCTGCTTTTGATGGTGTTAGCAGCTTCAGTGGTCGCTCTGTGCTCATCAGAGACACCGGGGTTCACACAGTGGACACTAGAGAAGTATTCTCCGAACAACTGAGCCTTTTGATGGTCCGTCACCGCATGCACGTCGCCGGTCTCTATGGTTGGGATGGGCTCTAACCGGTTACCTAGTCTTTTGGCCATCCTCCACAAAGAATGTCGTGCACGTTGAGGCTTTCGAGTGTTTCCCTCCACTCCATGTTGTCGAACTCTCTTATGCGCTCGTCTACCTCCGTAGCGAGTCTCATCATTTGATCCCTGCTACGG
>WOGR01003127.1:0-16304 GCA_015342045.1 Leptinotarsa lineolata
GGTCATATTGACTTATGCATACTGTGGAATTTTCAGGTTGATCCGTTGAATAGTTTGCCAGAAACGGGTAATTAACGCTCATCATAAAAAACCCTGTATAAACAAGTCATCAATAACACAAATACTTAGATACTTGATATTTACAAATTTTTACAAATACTAAGGGATAAATAATAAAATATTATTTCAACAAAAACATAGTGAAAAACAGTGATATATCAGAAAATGAAAATGTTCAAATAGCAAAGTAAATATATTGATAAATTATGGAAAGTGGGTTATGAAAATAAAGGAAATCTTCAATAAAAATGAATATACAATAAAGAAAGTGAAAACTAAGTAACTTATTTATTAGGAATAAGTATACCATATACCAACGTTGTACAACGTTAATTTTTGAAAGTTTTCTTCTTAATTTCTCAGGGATACAAAAAACTGATTTTTTTTTCATTAGATGCAAATTTTGTCATCTATGAAAAAAATTAAATCATATGTCAATTTCTTGTCAACATTGCATTTTATTGTCATTTGATAAAAGGTTCGAGCATTTCTACAAGTTCGATTATTCTAGATAAAACATCATTAATTTGGGAGTTGAACTTTTATATAATTCTTTTTATTTCAAGGCCAAATGATAAAACACGATCTGAATTTGCATTCCTTCTACTTTTATGTCAACATATGTACGAATTCAAATAACTTTTCATGACATATTCTTTTTATTTTTCGTAATAATTCAAATTATAAATAGGTGTACAAACAGTTCATGAGTTCAAATATTTGGCATCATTTCTTGACGGAAAACTATTAAGCAAGCAGTTACACCAGTCTTATAGAAATATTCAAGGATCTTGTGATTATTAACTATTTAAATAATCTACATATCACATAAACATATCACATTATCACAAGACATCTAAGACTACCATAGAAATTAGATTAAAATTAGTATCTAACGGTATCGAGTGGTAAAAAGTAATATGTAAGACCGTTTTGTTGTTACTGGTCGAGTTTTCGAAATATTTTTCACCACTCATTATACCTACTCATTACATCGTTATGGGGATAAGGTTTTGGGTTATTTTGTCTAACACTTTCTGACGAAGGGAAAGTATTAGACAATAATTTTACAATTTTAGTTATTAGACTTTTAGGAAAATTTGTAATATTTTTTAATAAAATTGTCGAATAATGTTGTACTCGATTATATTGTTGACCTTTACAGGCGCTTCTTCGGTGGTATCGATGTACAAAAAGGTTGCTTAAATCATTAAGTAACCTGGACAAGACATTCAGACCAGCAGGTATTTTTTGATTACTATTAGGGGCCATTCTATTCGATTAATTCGTAATATCGAAAACGAGTTTGCTCGAATCTTATTTGCTCTCACGCAAAAATCCAACACCCTGAATTTCCCACATAGGTAACTTTCACTTGGTATATATAGGTAACACTATCTCCGGACATCCGGTATAGATAAATATTATATATGTTATATCTTAACTTACATTATAGAAAATGATACGGGAGAGAAGTGATATAGTCTGTTACATAAATATGAAAAAGTGAATGCGCACTCGAAAATTACTAGTATACAATAAATTATCCTACTTTTCAATTCATAATCGAAAGAAAAAAAAAAGTACCCCTGGTGGGACTCGAACCCACAGTCCCCGGCTTAGGAGGCCGATGCCTTATCCATTAGGCCACAGGGGCTTGTGTAATTTACAGAGTTTAGTAGTTTATGAAGATTACATTCATTTTAAAGCATTCATTTCTTTATAATAATAATGATATCAATAGTTCAATTTTCTAACCATAGTTATAATTAGGACTCGCAAATTATGTTCTTAAACCTAAATATAAATAGTTTTTCATTTTATATGATTCTGTTGGTTTTTTCTGGATTGGGAATTTCATGAATATCTAAAAAACGAGCAGGCAGGAATATTTTATTATATTTCTTGGGATTAAAATTAAGACAGGGACAACGACATATACAGGCCGTTTTTTTAGCTGATCCCACCTATGTCGGAAACGGTAAGACCTACAAACCAAACCAAAAGTCTTTATTTTATGGGAACTAGAATACTTAATATCTTTTCAGATCAAGAATATCAGTGAATTGGCACATCATCATCCAAAGATCGTGAGTTCGAATCCAACTCATTCAATAAAATTTTTTCTATTGAAAATTTCCATAGTTGGAGTTGGGGACTGCGAATAGTCATAACGATGCCATTGACACAAAATATAACGAATGAAAATATGGGTAAGAGCGCTAGTAACAAGCAGAACCAACTATTTGATAGGAATAGTAGTTGTATGACGTCATATTACATTTTCAAAGTTCAAAATCAAGTGAAAAATTAAAAATGATGTATTTTAATTGGCATATAAACAATAAAAATCTCAGGGTGCCCAACCGAAAACGGAACATGGCGATCATCAAGAAATCCATTAACATTTTACAAAAAACGCAGAGACCCGGATTTTCCATTGAAAATATTTTTCGATATAGTGTGACTATCCCCATTCCCCTCCAAGCTAGAGTAAGAATCCCAACAATATTAAAATCGCGTTGGGAGTTGAGTGATAGGGCGTGATATGGCCTTTGATATTATCTTTATGGTAATCTTTATATTTCAAATTTCGACCTAATAGTGAATAGGTGGTTGACATGTTCACAGTGACAATTACCATCATTTATATTTGAGAAATCCAACATTGTGAGATAAGGTGATCTAGCTGGCCACCCCGCTGAACCCCTTCTGCCGATCCAATGCATTGGAAAAAGTTCATTCAAAAACTGGTAGCAGATACATCAGACGTTCGAGCTACTTGTGTGATAGATTGTTCATGATTCATTTGTACATGTTCTAAAACTACAACTTGCTTCATTTCTACTAGAGAACGAAATACTTAATATTTTCTGTTCTGAACAGAAGATGAGGTTCTACTGTATCCATTAACTTTCTCACGTATTGACGTCTCATGTTGTGGTGTGGATGATACGTGTTATAAATTCTGCAGCAGCTTTCGCACATTCATCATTTTGATATCAATCAAATCAAGTCAAAATGTACTTTATTATTGAAGGTAATAGCTTGCAACAATTTCTATTCTCAGTAGAATAAACCATGTTGGAACACAGTGAAAACAGGTGAATAATTAATAATTTGTGTAGAAGTGACAGTGGTCAACTACTTACTTTTTGTTCTGAGACAACTAGCTCCAACAAAACTTCCTTTGCAGAAAAAACAAACAGTGTCATTCATGTCAAAACTGTTACAGGGTTTTTGCTAATTTCGTGAAGTCTTAAGTAAGAGACAGAAAATTGTTCGGGAATGCCGAATACTGACTCCGGACATCATGAATAATCTAAGGAAAGCTTTTGAAAATCGAGTTATTATTGTATGGAACTAGGTGGAGGTCATTTTGAGCAAATTATCTATTGTGTTAGGGACATTGCGTTGGGAGTACTGGATGGGACATCCCTGAAAAACGCCTAACAAGTTTACATAAGAGGATGGTGCATTTCTATGTGTTGGAAATATTTTAAGTGAGGCAGTCTCAAACTGATTATTTGTTGGGTAGATCAATAAATCTTGTGAAGTTTGTGGTATAGAGTGTTTTATATTGTTGCTAGCCACGTGTAGCCCACTTCTGAGATATTAGGGGTGCCTCAATGGCTAGCAACAATATAAAACACTCTATACTACAAACTTTACAATATTTATTGATCTACCCAACAACAATGTTAGTTTAAGACTGCCTCACTTAAAGTATTTCCAACACAAAGAAATGTATCATCCTCTTATGTAACTGTCCTATCCAGTACTCCTATCAAAAGATAATGTACAGGGCTGTACTGAGCACTGATCCTAACGCAATGTCTCTAACAATTGAATATGTTCCCTTTGGGGAACATATTCAATTGTTGTTGTTGATTTCCTCAATAAATAAAATAACAATGCATTTCCTGTTTTATCTTAAATGATACGTTTAACATTTAAGTTTTCGATAACGAATTAATCAGTTTCGAAAAAACTAATACAGGGACAAAAGACCTGTAAAATAATGTATCACGCGACCTCCCAAGACATTGAAAAGAATATTAGGGGTAGCTGCTGATCGTAAGAGGTTAACTTACCGTTTGGTCAAGGATGAAACGGACTGGCTTAAGTTTGACGAAAGTCGTGTCACAAAATTTTCTGGTGATATCTTTTATTTAATGGAGCCTCTGGAGACACCCTACATTTTGTTTTATGAAAGAGAGGACATTAGCAGATGAAGATCTTCAGATGATGTGGTGCTGCAGGTTTTTCCTGCAGCTGAAAAAGCAAATGCGCCACTGGAATTAATCAAGTCGCCCCGGAGCGCCAATTAATTTAATTTTTATTTTTGATGATTCATAATTTGTATTACTTTTTAAATATTGAAATTTTCAAACTTTTTGTGTACGATTTTTATATAAAAATTAGTCTCAGTTTTTGTTAGAACGCTCTGTATATGTGGCCTTATTTATTATCATAATTTATATTTAGTAGATTAGATACGAAACTACCCAGTTTAATCGTTTCTTCTTTGTAATTCAAATAATAAGATATGTTAATATGGTCATTAATACTTTACTATTGTACACTTTCCTCCAAACTTTATGTTGAATTTGGAAATAAATGTCTGCCTGTATCAACTGAGGTAGGATTTCGGAAAAATTAGTGTGGTTCATCTTACCGAAAGCTGTGGTATTTTCATATGTAAGTTTCTAGGATAAAAGTTGAAATAGAAGATATATTCAAACCATATCCGTATAACAAAAGCAAAGTGACAAGAAACACATAGCCATCTAGGTTAAGTTAGGTTAAGTCAGAAGTGAGTGGGTCTATTTGACCCTCCACCGCAACCCACAAGGGTTTATTGTGGATCACACCTATTCAAACTCCACCAAATAAACCCAGCTTCCTGACGAAGCCGATTAGTTTGTATGTTGAGTGATCTTTCAGGTCAGATGGCAAAAGTGTAGTTCTATCTGAAAACCTGATTTGGTTCCACAGCGGGGCAGGCACAAAGTATATGCTCTGCTGTTTCATCGTATTCCAAACAGAGACGACACACACTATCTTCTGACAGTCCCAGTCTCTGCTTATGATGATTCAGACGACATCCCTACCCAAGTTCAACAACTTCTTGGTTTCAAGCTTCGAAGGGTGAATGAACGCCTTGGAGTGAGCCAATCCTGGAAGATTTTGCTAGAAGTCTTTAAAACTTCTTGCCATCCAGGTGTTCAATGTTTGTTTGGCAAAGCCTAAAGCAATGCCAATGACAGGTTCTGGTTCGATGAAGCAACTTGCAACACCCTCCTTTGCAAGGGAGTCAGCAGCCTCGTTGCCTTCCAGGCCAGTGTGGCCAGGAATCCAGACGAGAGACAATTTGTTGAGTCTTCCTACTGAGGAGAGTCGTTTTTGGCAATTTGCTACCAATTTAGTCGTTGCTTGGTAGGAGCCAAGAGCTTCCAACACCGCTTGACTGCCCGAGAAAATTTTGGTTACCACAATTGTGAAATTATGAATAAGAAAAAAAAATTGAATAGGGACTCGCAAATGAATCCATTTTATTTTCCACCTCAAAAACTGATCGCTGGACCAAAAAAAAGCAGGAGACCATTTTTATGAGAAGATAGATGGGAATTACAGATATAATATTTATTTGGAAAGAGGACGGTGGCGTTTCATGATTTGGATAAAAAATATGGCAGGGCATGTTGGAAGGGACCCCACTGATGAACATTAAGAAAACCTTCACCATGAAAAAAATGTATTTTATGCGTACTTTGCATCTACCAGAATTGAAAAATGTCAAAGCGGTTTCCAAGATATCGAGGGAGTAATTTTTTTTCTGTTGAGTTTCAACAACCTGTTTCTCAGAAATTAAGCAGTTACGGGCCTATAGTAATAATAATAATAGGTCTTTATTTCCCACACATACAATCAATAACAAAGTAGATATTCACTTGGGAAATCGCCGAAAATCAGATGGTATCATGCACTACAATGCATGATACCTCTGTTATTATTCTTAAGCGGTTATCGCTTCCAAGTTTATTGTAACAATCAAGATAAAATAAATTAAAATCATGAGGTTACCGAAATTCGATAAAATACACTCATAACTTATTGAAATATAATTAAAACTTATTTCATGTTGAGGTATTGATAATGAGAAAGTGAGCAAAAGCCATAGCAATGATCTGTTGAGATGGTACCCTTGAAAAAATTGTAAATCATTTCCGTGGCCACGTTAGTTTAAAACAAATTGTTTTGTATGTTACAACATTAGTTGTCAGTATTTCAATTTAAGTTTGAAGTTCTTTGACTACAAGTCTGATAAGTTAGATTAAAGGAAATGCATGAAATAACAGTTTTACAAAATTGGTTTCGGAGATAAAACCCAAAAACAACAGGAAAAAGCTCGCCTATTTCATGAGACATTTCCTAATTTAACGCCCATATCTCAAGGAACAATAAGCAAAATAGAAAACCATATCATTGGCACCTTTTTCATCGAAAGCAACTTGAATGGCGATAATTATTTGGCACTACTCCAAAATGATGTCATTCCAAGCTTAGGAAATTTATATCCTGATCCAGGAATCCCTCAAGTTTCAGTGAATACGAAATGGTTTCAGCAGGATGGAACACCACCACATTACCAAGTTAATGTCCGGCAATACCTCGATATATTTCTCAATTGGTAGATAGGGAGGCGAGGATCAATTGAATGGCCAGCGCGATCACCTGATCTTTCATCATTCGATTTCTTTTTATGGGGATATGTAAAGAGCAATGTGTACAAAACTAAACCTCCAGATTTGAATAACTTAAAAGAACGAATAACGCTTGCGATTAGATCGGTTACGCCTGATATGTTGAATAATGGTTAAAGACAGTTTTATTTGAGATTAGGATGTTACCAAGCCGTTCACGGTGAATATTTTGAACACCTACTTTGATACCATCCATAGTTCTTTTTCGTATTCTACAATTCATTACGTTTTGTATTACATTTTAGTCTTTTGAGTGTATTTTATCGAATTTTGGTAATCACATGATTTTAATTTATTTTATCTTGATTGTTGCAATAAACTCGAAAGCCATAACATTTTTGTATAGAGAATGAAGAGGCCTTTCAAACGATATATCACAAACCTATACTTCTCATTTAAAAAAATGGGGGGTTGTACCTGTCATTCGAAGGGGGTTGTGGGTAGGGGTGGCATTTTTACGTTGAATAATGTCAAATTATAATTCAAATTTGCCGTGTTTCGGTATTTGTTTCAAATATGTTCAGTAACCGAAATAATAATCAACAAGCTCTTTATCTTGTATCTCATTAACTAAAAAACCCCCATCGAATTTTTTTCTGAATATTATAAATGTAATTACTTAAGTTAGCCAATGTACTTAAAGTACATCATCCGGGAAGAATAATGACTGCCTATATCTTATTAAGTATTCATGAAACTTAATCATCAAGCAGTAAAATAAATCAGTACCATTTATACTCAACCTTGATGGCGAATACTGAAAAATATTATCATACTTAATCACCCAGAGTTTCTACGTTTGTGCGAGATGAAGTTAATGGTGTTCACTAGTACAACAATAAAACTGAAAATGAACAATTTACCATTGAACGGTAGACGTTCAACATGGTCGATCGATTCAACTTAACATGGCCAAGAACAGATGTGGACATGAAGATTTGTATCGGGTTTTCTATTGATTAAAATGGTTTTTTGTGAGCAACTCATATACCGGTAGTTGCAGGAATTAACAGGCAAGAATTGGCAAGGTAGAAGGGGGAATTGAGAGGTAACAATAAAATGTACAGCACCCAAAAAACACTTCAAAATATTAAAAATTATTACACTATCACAATTATTAACATATGTGGCAGGAATTAATAGACAGTGGCAGAAATTAACAGGCAGTAGCGGGAATGAAAAGTCAGTGGCAGTAATTAACAGGCAGTAGCGGTTCTCAACAGGAATTGACAGGCAATAACAGAAATTAACACACGGAATAAATAGTGGACAGGCAGGAATTAATAGGCAAAAGTCAACACCCTAAAAACACTAAGAAATAATTACAATCAGAATAATAATAATTGCCAATACATAGGCAGGAATGAATAGTACAGGAATCAAAATGCAGTTGCAGGAATTAATAGGCAGTGGCAAAAATTAACAGGCATTTGTCTTTTGTTTCGAAAATGCATACTTATTGTTGAAGCGGTGTATGAAGAAGACGTTAAACTCAGTCAAAAAGCCCCACGTTTTTTGGACGAGGAGGAACCAACAGTAGACAGGCAGGAATGAACAGTACAGGAATCAACATGCACTAACAAAAATTGATAGGCAGTGGCAGGAAATAATAGGCAGTGACAGGAATCAACATGCAATTGCAGAAATTAATAGGCAGTGGCAGAAAATGATAGGCAGTGGAAGGAATTAACAGGCAATTGCTTGTTGTTTCGAAGATGTATACTTATTGTTGGAGCGGTTTATGAAGAAGACGTAAGAGTCAGTCAAAAATCCCGGCCCCACGTTTGTTGGACGTTACCAATGGACAGGCAGGAACCAACAGTAGACAGACAGAAATCAATAGTGGACAGGCAGGAATGAACGGTACAGGAATCAACATACAGTTGCAGGAGTTAATAGGCAATGACAGGAATTAACAAGCAGTGGCATGAATTAACATTCAGTGGCAGCAGTTAACAGGCAGTAGCTAGATTTAACAAGAATTGACAACCCACAGGATTGAAAAGTCGATTGGCAGGAATCAACAGGTAGCAGCTAACACCCAAAAAACACTGAGAAAGAATCAAAATCAGAATAATGATAATTTCCAATACATATACTGGTCTTTTTGAAGAAATAACTATGATACCCTGAATTATATGTAGTTTTAATCAACCAGCAATAAAAAAATTGCATGTGAATAAAATATATTTGCTGAGCCACCGCATGTTATTTTAAAGATGCCCACCCATGGTTGGGGTGGTTCATGAAGAAGACGTTAGACTCCCTCAAAAAATCAAGACCTCACGTTTGTTGGACGTTACCAAAGGACAAGCAGGATTCAACAGTGGACAGGCAGGAATTAATAGTGGACATGCAAGAATGAACAGTGAAGGAATTAACTTGCAGTGACAGGAATCAGTAGGCAGTGGCAGGAATTAACAGGTAGTACCGAGACTTCACAGGACTTGATAGGCAATAGACAGGATAGAATCAACAGTAGACAGGCAGGAACTAATAGTGGCCAGACAGGAATCAAGAGTACACAGGCAGAAATTATTAGGCAGTGGTATGAATTAACAGGCAGTGGCAGGAATTAACAGACAGTGGCAGGAATTAACAGGCAGTAGCGAGACTTGACAGAAAGTGGCAGGCAATGACATAAATTAATAAAAAGGAGTAAGAAGTGGACAAGCAGGAATTGACAGGCAACAGTCAACACCTAAAAAACACTGAGAAAAAATGAAAATCAGAATAATAATAATTGCCAATACATAGACTGGTCTTTTTGAGGAAATCACTATGATAGCCTGAATTAGATGCAGTTTTAATTAACCAGCAATAAAAAAATTGCATACTTGCTGAGCCACCGCATGTTGTTTCGAAGATGCCCACTCAAGGTTGGAGCGGTTTATGAAGAAGACGTTAGATTCCGTCAAAAAATCCGGACCCCACGTATGTTGGACGTTACCAAGTGGACAGGCAGGAATTAACTGTAAAGCAAAACAAATAATTGCCGTCGAGTTTTATAAACATTGCGTAGCCCTTAGCGCGGCGATAAATTTTCTCTTTTATTTTAATCAATAATCTGATGTGTGCTTGGAGAATTGATGCCGGAGGCTGATTGAGAATTTGCATCCGAACAGCAAGAGTAACTTCTTGGCTCCGGGGTGTTATTGATTGTTTGACTAGCGTTCGCTACTTCTGTGACGATAACAATGTAGTCCCGGCTGTGGAAAAAGTCTAAGTAAACCAGTTACGAGAAATAACAGTCCTAGAAGGCTTATAAGTGTTTTTCTAATTGGCTGAATACTCGCAGAAAAATAATTGAGGTTATGAGACAGAGTTGGCCTATACTTGATCGTATTCAAGTAACACTGCATTGTTAGGTTTTCACTAAACAGTTTATAAAACCGCAACTCGCGTTTCACAATACAATAGCTTTCTCAGGCATGGGTATAAATACGCCTGAGTAGAAACACGCCTGAGGAAACTATAGCTTCCTCAGACAGTATCAGGAATTAGCCGGTAGTAGCATGGATTACCTCGCTATAAATGATAGACACCTGAGTGCGACACCATCCTCTGGAGTGTTTACACTCACGCCTGAGTAGAAACACGTCTGAGTTAACACGCCTGAGGAAACTACTGTATAGTTTTCTCAGGCAGTAGCGGGAGTTACCTGTCAGTAGCAGAAATTACCCGGTAGTAGCTGGAGTTATCTGGCTATAAATGATATACGCCTGAGTGTTTCATTATGCCAAAGCTTCCTCAGGCGTGTTTTTACTCACGCCTGACAAGAAACACGCCTGAGTTAACATGTCTGAGGAAACTATTGTATAGCTTTCTCAGGCAGTAGCAGAAAGTATCTGTCAGTGGCGGACATTAGCCGGTTAGAGTAGGAATTACCTGGATATGAATGAAAGATGCCTGAGTGTTTCACTATGCTATAGCTTTCTCTGGCGTGTTTATACTTACGTCTGAGTAGAAACACGCCTAAGTTAACACGCCTGAGGAAGCTATTGTATAGCTTTCACAGGCAGTAGCAGGAATCATGTAACAGTGGCAGACATCAGCCGATAGTAGCAGGAATTACCTGGCTATGAATGAAAGACGCCTGAGTGTTTCACTAGGAAATAGCTTCCTCAGGCGTGTATATGATCACGCCTGAGTAAAAACACACCTGAGTTAATACGCCCAAGGAAGTTATTGAATAGTGACACACATATTGTGGTTTTGTTAATCGTTCAGTGAAAATCTCACAATAAAGTGTTACTTGATAACTCACAATAAAGTGTTACATGATAACTGAGGAGCTTTCAGAGGTGTTTTCAGAAAATGTTATACTTTATATTTGCACATATTGTAGGAAATTTTGAAAATCCAGACCCCACGTTACTTGAACGTTAGCAAATGGACAGACAGAAATCAACAGCGGACAGGCAGGTAATAACAGTGTCAGGAATTAACAGGCAGTGGCAGAAATTAACGAAAAATTGACGGAATTAACAGACGTTGGAAGGGATTAACGGACAGCCAAGGCAATGAAAGACAGAAGCAACAATTGACAGGAATTAACAGGCAGTTGCAGGAATCAACAGGCAAGAATTTGCAGAAGAGAGGGAGGAATTACCAGGAAGGAATTAACTGTGAAGAACAAAAAAAAAGCACTCGGAAAGATTTAAAATCAAATTCATAATGATTGCCAATTCATATGTTGGTAGGAATTTACAGTGGTATGAATTAACCGGTCGTGACTGGAATTATCAGACAGGAGCAGGAATTACCTGGCAGTGGCAGGAAATAACAGGCAGTAGCAGGAAATAACAGGCAATAGCAGAAACTGCCGAGCTGTGGCAGGGTTTACCTTCTGTGAGAAATTATTGGGGTTATGTATATTGTATATTTTCTTTCAAATTGATGCAAAATCAGACTGTCAATAGTTTGTTCTTCCGAAAAAATCTACTTTGAAAAGATTCTTTTATGATTGAATAAGATTAATATTTTTCAAAAATCGTTACCTTCTTTAATAGTTTTTATAGTTGTTATTGAGCCATGGCGGATACCAACGATTTGTAATAAATAGTGATTCAATCTTAATATCATCATCTGTTCCAATAAAGAAAGACAAATTCCGGATTCGATATTGTCCGACAACAAAGGGACGAACACAGCAAATTACATCACGTTGGTCGGAAAGAGCATTCTGTGTCGGAGTATTTACCGGCGGTGGAACATAAAAATGGAGCAATCTCCTTTCGAGGATTACGCCGACAAAGAGCCACCTGGGTCCCGAATTCCGCGACCGCACAGAACCGGGCCCAGCTGTTCTCGCAGAGATGATGAAGGGGCTAGATTAATGTGGCTTACCCAATACAGTGATTGATCTTCCATGAAATATCTCGTTTTCTCAAAAAATATACATTTGTTCGTCAATTTCTATTTTATCCCCTTCAAAGCAGTCCCCCTTAGATAAAATACACTTGTGGCAGCGTTTTTACCAATCCTCGAAGCAATTATGAGCTCTCTCAGCGATTCGGTTTTCATCTCCTCAATCGTCGTGAAACGCCGTCCTTTAAGAGTCTCTTCAATTTTGGGGGTAGAAAAAAGTCACAGGAGGTTAAATCAGGTGAATACGGTAGCTGAGGCATGATTAGGGTGTTATTTTGGCCAAAAAATTACGAACAAGCAATGACGAGTAATGCTTTTCTTGGTTTTGGCTCTTCTGGGTTCTTCCATTGGGACGGTTGCACTTTGGTTTCGATGTCATAACCATATACCTATGATTCGTCACCAGTTATGACCCTTTAAGCAAATATAGATCGCCATTGACGTCATTCAAATACTGTACGCTATACTTTGACCAGAATAATTTTTCGTGTCGAATGAGAAATGGATATTTCGCTTTCTCTCTTTCCATTTATATTCATTTCATGTCCTGTGATATATCACATTGACATTGAGTTTGACATGCATCGCTGTGTGCCAATCGAGAATATACTTCAAACTTTAATAATGGAAAAAACGACTTTCCGTGACTGAAATATAAGAGATGAAAGTTCTTGATTATGTCATCCTTGTTATCAAGTAAACTAATATGAATATTTGATACGAAAGATGAAAATACCTAAGAAATTAAAGAATATTCAAAATGCATTTGAAATGAGAGTTGAATATACAGTTTCAAAGTTCTCCATAGCCTATTAACTTATCCAACAGTACTAATGACAATTACTATGATCAATGTAAATCATTATTTCAAATGTATTACATATTACCAACATATTTTCTATTTGCCTTCATTCTATGATTTGTCATTTCATTTCAATCCTCTTTATTATTAACTATGTAACTGAAATGTTGGGGGCGACATCTGTGAATAAGCGACCACACTTTGGAATAAAAAGTTTCACAGTCTGCGTATGTTACAGACTTCTATAACATTCTTTATAATATCTGACAATTAGTGTAGCTATTACTCAATAGATGGCGTATTTAACCTATGTGTTTTCAATTGAAATGTTTTAATCATAATGAATGTATGATTCCCACACAACGATCAATTACTATTCATCGATAGAAAAGTCAAGGAGAACCAATCCTCAGCTGAAAATATAACAGACGGTAGATTTCCACAGTTTTTAACTAGGAAGATATGGATAGAACACATTTCCTATATTCCGTAACGGGTCAAAAGGTATATGCTGTACCATTCAAAAATGTTTTTCTGATTCAGCTGAAGTTATAAGAGATTAAACTAAAAACTATAAAATAAATATCAATTATTGATTGATCATTCTGTCGCCATCTTCTTCCCAGTGGCTCAAGTACCAGTTCCAATTACATTCAATAGTACGTACAACTGCTGTGATAATATAACTTTTCAGTCACAGATGGCACTGAGCTCCAAAATGAAAGATATTCAAAATTCAGTTTAATTTATTTACAAAGATAGCAAAAAAAAGAAATATTCAAAATGGGTTTGTAGTGTGATAATAAATCGTTGAATTTAAATGTAATCATTGTAATTTTGAATGTGAATTGATATTAATACTGTGAGAGATATCGTTATATGTTATCACCATCTGCTAACTTAGCAGAAACAGGAAAACATTTATCAAGTATATTCAAAAGTTTTATGCATGAAAATACAGTGTGTTCTAAAATATCGTACATAAAACAACGTAATTCCATTTCAGAGAAATGAATCATTTGCAACAATTTTCCTATTTAGAGTATCATACGAATTCTCAATATGTCCCGATTTTCAATTGGTACATTTTAGTGCAATACTACATCACACTTTTGATTTGGTTATGATTTAGGATGAAAACAACAAATGCATATTCAGGATACATAAATTCATTACTGGCAAATATATTTGAGTCAAATTTTTTTATCAACTAATGAGCACTTTTACGAATTTGAACTAATATTATTACTATGCATATACACCAATTCACAATAGGTACTTTAATGAAGTCATAACATTCCAAAAATTGAAGGAAACTGCTTGATTAATGGTGAATGATAGAGATGATGCCAATTTCGTTAGCAAATCCTTGGGGAGGAAAATCAAGTTTATAGATAACAAGTTTATAAATAACATTCAAACAATATTGATAATTCAGTTACAAATAATTAATTATTCATATACTTATCTCAACGTTTCGGATGCCAAAATCTGTAGCCGTCTTCAGAATTGGAAATAGACAGGCGCCAAAGAAGTTTTGAAATGTCAAATATATCAATGTTGTTGAATGACTTCTGAAGCATTCGATGCAGAATCTACAAGGTCTTCTCTCATATTTGTCTTCTCTCATATTTGTCTTTTGCTATTTCGCCGGTATCCATATTTTCCTTCGAAACGGCTAGCCAAATACGATCCATTTATAAGAAGCTGTTCGAAATACACTTCGCTCCAGACATGAGAATATACGCTGAATCTTTGAGTTTACGACTCTCAGAGTGGGGTTGTTGGCAATCATTCTCGTCTTGTCCCATTCAACTTTGTGTTCACCATCTGATTCCAAAATGAGTTCTGACAATTTTGATCTTGTTAATTGTCTATTTCTGATGTAATCACGATGCTCATTCTCACGCACTCTCAATGGTCTCGAAGTTTTATCAATATGACTTCCACCACAAGAACAAGGTGTCTTTGAAATGCCATTTCTTGTTCTTTCTACTGTATTTTTGGCATTTATATGCGTGAACATAGATCTTAGTTTTTTAATAAAGTTCTAACATCATATTTAAGTAATTCTTTCCTGGAATGTGATGTATAACGTTAGTTGTGAAAGGTTTTGGTAGCTGTTGGGTCCACAATCATAACTATATCCTTATTTGATGATGTTTCAGTATGAACTACAAAATGAGAGTTAAAAGCAGTCTTTCCGAACCCTTTTAAGTGTTTTGTAACTATTCCTTTCGTTTGAATGACACCCTTTTATTCTTCCTCAATTTCGCGTTATTTTTCCCCGAAAGAAAACCCCTTTGTAAACAATCTCCCGATTGCGCACTTTTTCTAGGCGTGCTCCTCTGCAAACTTTCAACAAGCCCCAAAGACTGAAATGGAAATAGCGAACTCCCCACAATAGACAGAGACAGATAACCTGGCGCTTCCTTCTGGAATATCAACTTGAAAATTAAAGGGGATAGTTCCTAAGGGAAACCTGTTTTTCAGCGGCGGTCTTTATTGAAAAATATTCCAATTTTCAGTTCGGGAATAATAGCGCCATATTCGGAAAACGCCATGGCATGCGTCTAATTGATATTTGAAAAATATCATTTCTAATTTCTGGTACGCTTTTTGGCCTGCTGATTACTATTTCGGGAAAATGCAATTATTGGTAGTTTCGGAATGGAGAATCGGAATAATTATAAACAGAAATAGGTTTGTAGAACTCTTTGAAGTTCACGTGTGTTTCAATATTCATATATGCGGTCTGTTGAAAAAGTAAAGTGAATTTTCATTTTTCTCGAGAAATATTCATTTGCTCTTCAATTTCTATTTTGTCTCCTTCAAAGGGGAACTGCATCAATTTCTCTAATAGTGATTCGATGATTCTCCAATTTTCTGGGAAAGGCACAACCCACTATTTCCACATTAGAATCCACAATGCCAGAAATAACTTTTCGACAACGTCCAGTCAGGCGAATTCTGAAACTGCTCAATATTAACAAGGCGACTGGTCCTGATGAAGTGCCTGTCATCGTACTCGTGCATCGTATTGGTGCGCAAATGAACTCGCACCAGTATTTTGCAGACTTTTCAACCTGTCTTACAAGAAAAGAGTTTTTCCTTCTTGTTGGAAGATTGCGCGTTCAGCCTATTCCCAAAAAGTGCAATAATAATCTTCCAAATAACTATAGACCAGTCGCTTTGCTATCAGTGATACCAAAAATCATGAAGAAAGCTGTAAACCACCATATCCATAAATATTTGGAAGGCTTCAACATCTTGAGCGACCATCAATATGGCTTTCGGAAACAAAG
>WOGR01003128.1:0-16304 GCA_015342045.1 Leptinotarsa lineolata
TAAATAGAAAGTTCAAATTGAACCTTAAAAACAAACTCAAGCCTGTCATCATGTACGCTTCAGGCATCTGGAGACAAGCGGCTCCGTCAAATCTCTCCATTCTGGAGAGATTGCAAAATAAGTTACTGAGGATGATCGTGAATGCTCTTCGAATCGTGTGGAATGAAGCCATCCGCAGAGATTTGCAGCTGCCTTCCATTCAGCAGTCCATCCAGGCCATAAATCGGCGAGTTCTCGAAAATACGGAAACTCACGATGAGCAGTTAGTCAAGGAAGCTATAGATTACGCTGTAGATGACCCCTCTGGAAATAGAAGGCACAGACACTCTATCGAATGAGGCCCCCATATCCTACGTTGAAGGATGAATAGTATCTTCATCCTTCCCAGCCCAGCCAGGCAGGAGTAACCGAGCGATGGGCGGCTAGGACCATCTTGCCGTCTTGAACACCCTCAACCCAGTCCACATCAACTTGTCCTTCTGACAATGACAGCTGAAAGGGTAAGGGAGCTGGGCTCCAAACCTGATTGTAAATCAACATGCGAACAGCTTGCAAATTCCACAGACGATCCTGGCAATATGGTAATGTACTTCAAAACAACACTCCGCCTTCCTGGTAAATTCCTTATCTCGGTTTTATGACTTTCGCAAATAGCTGGTTCCAATCATTTCCCCATCATTCACATCCAATATGGCTACGCGAAGCTATTTAGTTATGGAATTTCATGATCGGATAAAGTTCCGTCCGGAAATATAAGTTGGGGGTTAGTTCCACACGGAGGGTAATTTAGCATTTCATATAGAGGAATAATCGTGATGTTTCAGAGATTATGCATTGTAAATGTCGACCGTGGATTATGAAGAATGTGACTTTGATATGGACTTTTACTATTATGCTCAGCAACTTTTTATATTCTATAGAACACATGAGACTTTAAATTGAAGGGGTTATATACATGAGACTTCTGTTATTATTGAAATTCATAGGGCCCATAGGTATTTATGAATTATGTAATAATAATAATGTTTATTTTAGAAAATCAAATACATATACATATAAACAAGAAGAAATGCAGAAATAAACATAACAATCCGTTGAAGCTCCTAAAACTTGTGCATGACCTAAAAAAAGGCGAAACAACAAACTTATTTGGGACGTTTTGTGCGTGATGTCAATAGAAATGGAGAACTAAGTGAAATATCATGAACCAGCAAACAAATAACATCACAGTCTGAACTATCGGTCATTGGAAATGATTATTCATCATTCATACATCATGTACATAGAGTAATTGGAGTCATATGTTTTATACAGGGTGTTAATTAAGTATGTACCATAAATTCATCAGACGATTCTTTAGGTAATTTCAAGACGAAATATTTATATAAACATGGGTCCGCAAATCCATCGTTCTCAAGATACAGGGTGTTAAAATAAAAATAAAAAAAGGTTATTCGAAAATATCTTAAATATTCTTCACCTAATTTCGTTGTAATTTGGCAATGGCATTTATAACATTGAAGAGCTGATTTAAACTGAACTTGATTCAATTTAATAAGTCCAGTGGCGTCTCGAGCGGGATTTGAACGAATATTTTTGACTTAAAAATGTACGACACTGACTTTTGTGCAATTTTTATTATTTCTTTGGATTGAGCAATTAGAAATACAACTTTTTTGTCTCGTGAATTTTTCCGTATCTTGCTTAGTTTTTAATAAAAAAAAGTCGACTTAATTGCTTATCTCTGGACCTCACAAGGAATAATATGGAGAATTGAATGTTTCTTTTGGAAATTATCATTTTTATAATTTTTTATTACTGATTATATAACAATAACAACAAATATCAAATAACATTAACATCTAACGAATTGCACTAAATTAAGTGTTAGGAATGGCCTCCTTCGGCTTCAATACAACCGTCTAGCCGCCGCATCATTGAATTTCGCACTCTGGAAATACCTGACGTATTTTTTATTATGTTATTCTAACTCTGAATATTTTTTCAAATATTTTAGCTATACCTATGGCTGATTAGTGATATAGAACGGAAGTTAATTACCTCATTTTCATTCCCGGCTTTAAATATTGATTTGATTATTGAAGTTTTAAAGGCTTTTGGAAGAATACCGGTGTTCATAGCTCTATTTATAACATCAGTAATTGGTTTAGATAGGTAGTCGACGAATTCTATCAGAGTTTCAGACCTGATGTTATCAAGGCCTTGTGATTTACCTTTATTCAGATTACTAATTACATTTTCAACTTCATGTTCATTGGTGTCCTCTAAGAATAGTGGGTTAGATAATCTCGTTCCTACAATTTTGGTTTCTTGCTGGCTGATGGACCCGGCCAACTTTCCTCCGATGCTTGAGTAATGTGATACAAAATATCCAGCAATTTCCTTATCATTGGTTAGATGTGTCCCATCATTTGTCTCAATATCAATTATTCAATTTAGGTTTGTAGGTTTATCGATAATTTTTACAGCTTGCCACAGTTTCAGTTATTCTTCAGTTTGTTGATTTTATTTATGTGAAATTTTTCTTTGGTTTCTTTGATCATTTCATTAATTTCATTTCGTTATCGTCTATATTGATTTTTCAAACCGTCGTTGTATAGGTCAGTACGCAATTGTTCACATAACTTGTTTTTTGTATTTATTAGACTATTAGTGAACAGCTTTGTTTAATTTCTTGAATTATCATTACTGAATTTTCTTTTTGTTCAATTGCTTCAATAATTAATCTACCATCACAGAAGAATATTCTGCCTCCTTCAACTTAGTTGTGTAAATTATCTATCAACAAGTGAAAGAGGGATGTCTTAAGCACTGCTTTCAGAGGGGTTCTCAAAGTGAATTGTTATGACGGTTTCTCATCAATCTCAATTTTCAGCGCTCTGTCCGATAGATTAAATTTACTTTTCCATAAGTTGCAACAGTTGTTCAGACAAAGTGGAGCACTTTTTTCCTGGTTAATTTTCCCGCCAATTCATCATTTTTATCCTCAAGTTTACTGTAGATCTTCTCAGTTCCCACATTCGATACCGTTCGTCTGTTTTTGATAGAGTCCTGGAAAAACAACTCACTTTCATATGGATCAGCTCATTTTTTTCAAATACCTGTAACGGATAGATGATAATGAACTGAATCCCATCATGCGTTGAGATTATTGGATCGTGATTTTATCCACTTCAGACACATTTCAACGGGAAATTCAAAACAACATTTCTTCACAGAGATCGATTTATATTTTGCGTGTATATAAGAGTATTTTGCAGACATCAGATACAAACAACCATGAATTTCTAGTTGAATTTGTTATTGATTAATTCAATTGATACTAGTGGGCTGATCAAGAGCACCTACACCTGTTTGTCAGGATGATGAGGGACTAGTTTAGAGACTTTTAGTAAAGGAGCCAGAGGTTTCTTTGACTTTCCTGGGACTTGAACTAGTTATACAGGTGTAGATATGTCAAACTTTCATTTCATAAGTTTCTGCACGGAATCGATATATTTTTCTCAAAGAAAATGCTGTTTATCAGTAACTTGTCGTAACTGACCAATCACAAACGGTGCGTGGGATAGCATCCACTCCCATGCTGTTTTTGATGCTTTGAAACGTTCTGGAAAGTACATTAAAAATGACTCAGTATGGGTCACCGTCTTTTTCAATTTAAGAAAATCTATAGATTAGGTTAGGTTAGGTCAAAAGTGAGTGGGTCTATTGGACCCTCCACCGCAACCCACAAGGGTTTATTTCGGCCCACACCTATTCAAACTCGACCAAATAAACCCAGCTTCTTGACGAAACCGATTGGTTTGTATGGTGAGTGATTTTTCGGGTCAGATGACAAGATTGTGGTTCTACCAAACTCTGCAAACCTGATTCGGTCCACGGCGGGGCAGGTATATGCTCTGCTGTTCCATCATATCCCAAACAAAGGCTACATTCACTGTCTTCTGACAGTCCGAGTCTCTGCATATAATGATTCAGACGACAATGACCTGTAAGGAGGCCTGTTAGACATCGTAGTTCATTCCTATTGAAGTCCAACAACTTTTTGTTTTCAATCTTCGAAGGGTGAATGAACGCCTTGGAGTGAGCCAATCCTGGAAGATTTAGCTAGAAGTCTTCAAAACTTCTTGCCATCCAGGCTCCCAACGCCGCTTGACTGTCTGAGGAATTTTTTATTGCCTTGTGTATGAGGTTGGATTCTACCAATATCTCCGCACACAATTCAATAGCAAAGATTTCCGCTTGGATCACAGTTGCATAGGTCCCTTAGCATGTTGATATCTCTGTCCTGGGTCTGCAACTGAAAACATCTGCACCAGAGCCTGAAGGTGTTTTTGATGCATCTGTAAATCAAAAACTATCTACTCCCAATATTTCCTTCTCCCGGAGGATCCAGTCCTCTCTACTCGGGAAAAGTACTCAATAAGGCAGTTCGTAGTTGACAGTTGGAGGTATAAAGTCAGAGGTCATTCCCAGAATGCTGTGACTTCTAGTGTCAGCCAGCAGTCTACTGAACTCTGCATTAGATTGCTTTGATTTGCATGTTGTTGAGTAAATTTTCTCTTTCCGACTTAGGAAGACCTGATTATTTCAAAAAGAAATGCCTCGTATTTTTTTTTATGGAAAAATATTTTCTTGCCTGCCTCTGCGTATTATTAGTTACTTTTCTATAAAAATATTTTGCATTTTGTGGTCTAATATAGACCGTTCAATTTCTCTCCGATTCAATTGTAAAGCATTTCTCCCTTGATAATTGACATTTCTCCGTGATCATTCTTGATCACGTTTCTGGTATGACGTTTGTGAATTTTTGAAGAACGTCATTTCAATTTTGTTTTGACTGGACTTGACATTGAGGACCGCTTTTCATTTTTCCAAAACAGTATTTATTGTACTCTTGTTTTTTTTAGTTACGTTTTGGTTCTGGTTCCAATTGTTCGTTGTTCAATTGTTTGAGTTTTTGATTGGTTTCGCATATAATATGAGTTTGTTACCTTGCATTTCAAAGAAAGTATGAGAGAGACAACGATAAATCTTACCCATTCGAGATAGCTTTTATTTGAAAATATTTTTCATACTTATTAGTCGTATAATCATTTTTACGCATGTATTCAAACCAAAATTTCAGTAAATAAAATTATTTAAAAAAAAACTTGGAAGCTTTCTACAAACAAAATATTCAAAATTTGTTTTCATTTGGAAATGTTTTCCCAATGAACATGTTATTTCTTCAACTTGTAAATTTTTGATTCTTGAATAAAATGAATGTGTACTGAACACACTTGAAGAAGCTATTGTATTGTATTTCAATAAAAAATATCCCAATAAAGTTTAAATACTCGTGAGTAATACTAATGAAAATATAACATTTATTTTCTACTAAATTCACACTATGTTTTTGGATATGAAATGAGAAATAATTCAATAATTGTTGATACGCATTTAAAAAGAAATTCGTTTTTCCAAATACATAATTTCACAACATTCTTCAGAAATTCCGGTTTGTAAATTTAATAATCTGTAGTGACGTGAACATGTTTGAACTAGTAGTTATTTCTTGTTGGAAAGTGAGTTTCTCAGTGGAGAAAATCCACTCATACACATTGCCTTTCAATAAAGCAAATTCTTCATGACACATGCAAAGTATTTGCTTTCCTTATCAGCTCATTTTCATATTCAATGTAGGTATATTGCTCTGAAGACTAGTGTAATTTGAGTTGCCTATATGTCCGTTGCTTGTAGTAGATGTGTAATTTTTCAAGTACCAAAAGTCTTCGGAATATACGATCCCTTCAATTGTTAACTAGTTTGTTTATTGGGTTTAGATTTTCATTTGTCACTATGGGCTGATGCTGTTTATTGGGTTTAGATCTTCATTTGTCACTATGGACTGATGCCCAATAATGTGCATTGTGTACGATACACATTTTATATCATAAAATTTTCATTTTACGTGCCAAAGTAAACACAAAGTCAAAGTTATACGTCATACGTTACGGATAATGTATGAAAAAGAAAGAGACACAGCTGTATAATAAAATTGCAGAAATTCAAGAAAGGTAATCATGGCTATTATTTTGCATTTCATGGCATGAGTGTAAGACTTTAACAACATTTGGTCGATGTCAGTGTAGTAGAAGTAACAGGCCGATTCAATAAACATAAATTCTTTACGAGCAAAGAGCATGCTGGTTTATCGCAGGGAATACTTGTACCTAGGTCGGAAAATGCTTCAATTCAATCAATGGAATTGGAATTGGTGGATGATTGAAACAATAATAGATTTTCCAAAAAATTGCCTCCAGAATGGGATATTGTATACGCAACGATCATAACATAGACGTTGGTGACGTGAAATACTGGAAGTGTGTAGTGAGAGAAAAATTCAGATTATGCAAAAAGTGGTACTTAAAATCAAGTAGTATCTTATTGTTGAAACTACCTGACACGATGTTTTTTCTTGAACGAATACCTGTGCCACTGCTAGTAGGGTAAATAACTTAGAATCGATAAATAAATCAAAATTACTCACCAACTTTTTTGAAGTAGAAAACTTGTTTTTCAGTTTTTTCTTGTCATTTTACAAAACAAGGAAATGATGAATGAACAAATTCACAACACCGATTTCGAAGCAAATTTTAAATTTTGATATGAAATTCTCCCCAAACCGTTCGAGAGCAATCAATGCTTTCGAAAAATTAATTTCAACGCAATATTTAGACAAGTAAAAACACTACTGGAGATAATTATATGAGGCACAGTACTGATAACCTCAATAGTCCAGTCAATAGAAAATATTTCCAAAATCGACTACAGACAAGAATCATTACTCTTAACCTATATCAACGTTTGCAGTCATAAAATTAATCAACTTTGTCAGATAATAATGTTTCATTAAGTATATTAATATTAGGAATCACTGGGCATCAATGAGTAAAATAAGGGAAATTTTATTAATTAAAAATGATATTGCAGTGATTGCTTGTTTTATGTATTTCTACAATAGCAGTAAAACCCATTGAAATTACTGAAAATATTACTTCCAATTCAGTAGCATTATTTTACTGTGGAACTTCAATTTCAAAAAACCTCAACCTCATATTATGATTCAGAAATGCATGTTGATCAATAGTTAACACCTGAGCTCGTTATTCTTGTTGAATAATTTATATTAGCGGAATTATGTGTCATAATCATGTGTCAACATGGAGGAATGGGATTAAAGAGGGAAACAGTTTGCATTTGTCGGGAAGAAATTATAAACGCAAACTTTTATGGTAAACAGTTGAAAATGTCTATTTCGGTTGCGCGGGTTCCATGAGAATAACACGAGAGTTTCCAAGTTGAAACTGAAAAAAACTAGCAAACAGAGATATCGACAAAACCAATTCGTGATGTTGGTATCGTTCGAATGAAAAAACCTCATTCAGTATATGATTAGTAATTTTATTTCATAAATTCATCAAATCTCAGGGTGAACATAACTTTGAGGTTTTTAGCAGAGGTAATTCTTATATATTGTTGACCTAATTGGCAGTTATAATGAATGGAATGAGAAAATAGGGTGGCCTTTACTCCTGAAGAATTTAATCAATTTTTATATTCTGTGCTATGGGTTATTTTTCAAGGCCCTGCAGTAAGTTTGATTGACAAAAAGCCAGTCCAACTGAGTCAATCTTCAGGACCATTCAAGACGAACCTGTCCAGAAAAATAATATTTTCAAAATGTACCATTGTCGAAGTATGATGTTGATGAAATGTTAATACACGAGTATTACTGATTGAAAAAATTGAGTAAGTGCCGAGTATCAGGTGGCTTCATTGACCACCTTCACGTGCTGATTTTAATTTTAACGTCTTCATTAAATATCTAATGGAAATTCAACCAACTAATTCTCTCAAGTCAGTCTTCGACAACACTTAAGGAAATTCAATTGTTGATTATCGAAACTTTTCTTGCTCCAGCAGAGGTTAAAGCTTTGCTCCACAGTTATATGAGAAACAAAATTGTAATTTTTTTCGCCTCGCTAGTATTGCTGCTCTTATTGTTTAACACGGGTTCAACATAAACGCGCCTTATACTCGTGGGTATATAGTTCCATAAGTAGTTATTTTATATGCAATGTATTTACCTATACTATTAAAACAACCTATTGCTCATACAGACTTCTAGAAAACCCATTGTATATACCTATAAAAGTTCAAAATTCCTTTGAAAAAGTCGCTTCTTCGGCTGTGGTCAGCTTTATTTTCTGGCATTTCATTTTTTCTTTTTAGTTGTATTCCTGGCGATTGTTTTATTTCCTGCTCATATATTCTCTTTACCGACAGATTTTTTCAAGAAATTTTAGATCTTTAATGATTGCAAATGAACCTAGCAAATACATTGTAGTCTATGACATTTGAAAATAAATGGGAAATTTCAGGTTGCAGATTCATAAGCCTACTTTCATATTTCACATTCTGATATACATTTTCGACTCAAGCAATAATGAAGTTTTCTTAAAAAAATACAACTTTCATAATGTTTTCAAAACATTAGATTTAGTTCATTGAGTCAGATCAATAAATACATTCATCTGTTTCGACAAAATTGAGAATGTGAATAACACCACTCTAATTAAAAGTTACCTAAATTTTCCTGTTTGTCCATCATCAATTTAGATATAAGAGAAGCAAGATAATTGAATTCAGCCATCACGTGAGTAGTTTGATATGTTTTGTTTGACTTTGATGGAAGTCATAAAGAGGATTTTATTGATTCTCGATATATGCTTTACTCTACTTGGTTTTATCTCCAAAACTGGTGATGACGCCAACAATGTAATATCGAAGATCATTGCTATATACTAGGTGACTCAATGCACTATTTCGATGATGAAAATCATACAACCTGAGTTTAATTGATAATCATTGTGAATGGCTTTTTAATTTCCAATAATTGCATCAAGAGATATGAAAACATGTGTTTGGAGCTGTTCGAGATAAAAAATGATCACTTGCTGCTGCAAAATTATCAAAAGTAGCAATCATTTTGTAATTGTCGAAGAAAAGTATTGAATTGGGAAAAATTAATATTGCAATTATATATTACTTATGTAAGAGAAGAATCTAGTATTACTACAAGTAAATACTACAATTTGAATGATTTTTCAATGTCCTAATAAACAGTCTCATCAAACCAGTAAAAAAATTGGTAAATTCTACATTTACTTAGATTTAACAAATCATGTCTTTGCATCTTCGTAGTCTTTGATACTGTTAGCCTTGAGAACCTATCACATTTGAAAATGTAGAAGAACAATAGAACACAGCGTGCAGTTATTGATATAGCAGTGAGTTTAGATAAGATAATTGGAAGTGGTGTTCTTCAAGGTACGGTATTGGGTCTGATATTTTTCAACATTTATATCAAGGATCTATTCAAAATTTCGTGTAGAGGTGAAATCTTCATAAGTTTTGCTGACGACACTGCTATTATCTATGAGGACAAAACTTGAGACCGGAAAGTGATGACCATATGAAACATAAACCATCAAAAAAGCTTATTATATTAGGTGATTAATTCTTTTCCTATGATTATTCAATATGCAGGCAAAATTGATGAACACCATAAGTTTTTATTACGCATTGACTTTTCGGTGTGCGTTTTATTAAAACTTCAGCAGATTTTTTATTGATTTAGCACCTTTTTTTCAAATTGTGGAAGGTAAGAAACTCAGAAAAGGTAACCAGGAAAGAAATTTCTGACAAAAACATAACAATCTGCACTGATAGCAGACAAGCCCTATTAGCCCTGAACAGACAACGTGTTACCTAAGGGCTAGTACTAGAGTGCCACGAAGACTTAGCCAACGCCTCGGTAGATAATAATTCATCCTGAGGTGGGTTAAAGGACACGACAGGAGTAAAGGTAATCGCATTGCCGATTCTTTAGCCAGGGAAGCGGCTGGACCTACCAGTGACACCTACGGCCTGATGACTTCGACAATTGCGGAACTAGCCAAACGTCACATTTATGCTCATTCCCTGAAGAGATGGGATGGAATCAAAGGATACAGTCTTGCCAGGATCACCCTGGGCGACCGTGGGAAGCTGGCGCTGAAGAAATATCTGGCGATGACTAGGAAAAGCCTACGTTTAACAGTAGGATTTGTGAGTGGCCTCTGTCAACTGAGGAAATACCTCCATACTATGGGGCTAGTGGACACACCTCTATGCAGGATGTGTGAACAGGAAGATGAAACTGTCAGGCATGTCATATGTGAGTGTCCGGAGTTATTGTCAATAAGAGAGTGTGTTTTGGGCGAGTCTTGGCCTACACCTGCCGATATAAAGGAGATATCTCCTAGTGACCTGTTCACTTTCCTGGAAAGTACAGGGTGGATGACCTAGGAGGTTAACTCCTTGGGAGGATGTACAATGTAGCCTAAGTGCTGTGGGTCTACACTCACCCTCCCTACTCTACAGATACAGAACCCAATAAAGCAGCAATATATAACCATCGTTATTTTTATTTCTATAAAAAAATATCTAATAATTTTGAATAATTTTGCATTTGAATCAAAGAGGAAAATTATTTTCTACACTGGCTGTAACTAAAGACTACTAAAAGATGACTGATTCTTATCCTTACCTTCGCCTTTCCACAATTTTCTAGGTGTTCCTATTCAAAATTTCCTACTCTGGTTCTAATTGACAATTAGTCAACGGTAAAAATTCAGAAGAATAATATTAAATTATGATAATTGTATTTTTTAGTCCACTCTGTAATCTTTATTCTGTCTTTGAAATCTCTTATATTAACCACTGTCGATATTTTATGTTAATATACTGGAGTTGTTTGTCAACTCCACCATATCAAGAAATATAGTTACAGAGGAATAAAGACTTAAATTTTTTTTGATTTTTTCCTTTGAATGGCAACCTTGAATATCTGCAATACATAATCCTTTTCATCTGTGTTTTGGTTGGGAGCAAGTGGTTAGTATCGACAATGCTGCCTGCCATACTGCTCCTCGTTTACATTTTCCAGTTACTGTTATTTCTCAAAATATCGGGAAAGTTATTAGAAATAGTTTTTAATGAATCTGCTTTTGCTCATATGCAAAATTTTAATTGCAGAAGATAAAGCAGTTGCAAAATGAAAGAAATTAAACTCAGCGTAATTTACATACAACTTTTCATTTGTAACAACGTTTTATTCCAGACAAATTCAACCATATTGAATGCGTGTTTTTATGCAAAATCCAAATCAGGTTAGTGACATTTGTTTACATGTGATGCAAAGTTTATTTGTTTTTGATCCTATCTGTTTCATAATTGAATATAACAAATAGATACATTTTGCGTTGAATGTGATCAAATTTCAATTGATCTATTTGTATTTTGAAGAAAAATACACACATTTTATGTGACGTTAGTACTTCAAATAAAATGTATCGAGAATAAAGGATCATCAGGATGTAAATTATAATCCAATTCCAGAGGTTCAATAAATGTACCGAAAAGCACCTGAAGTTTCGATATATGTCCGAGGAGCAAACACACTGTTATTTAAAATATTTCGAAAGTACTCAAATAAAACACAATATTCAAACTACAATATATGGTATTTGAAAAGATGCAACTTGAACAACACAAATGGTCGTTTGACCAATACCATTGTAGATCCCAGCAAGATACGAGGCGATCACGCGCTAATCATTGTTTAAATGCGCAGAATCTCTGATTGGAATATACTTTAGGTCATATTGAGCCTTATTTAGCAATTCCCAAAATGTAAGGCAAAAAATCAGAATTGCCTTAAGCAGCCGAAATCGTGCAGAAGGGCTAAAGTTATATTTATAAAAATTTGTTTCATAACTTTTCTCGATATTTTGAAAAATTCCCCATTTTCATATCGCATATTCAGTCAATATCGGCCCAAATTTATTTGCCATAATGACAAGATAATAAATATCGGTTGTAAAGGGTATGAGATAGAAAGCTGCAGGGCTCGACACCTTTGAAGAAAATGTATTTTGATAATATCAACATTAAGTTTATATCTCTAATTTTAATTCACTTGATGAAAGTCTGATAATTGATTATACTGTCCCATTTATTTTCCTCGCATCTTCTCACTTCAGAGCATAACGTTGTGTCCGAATCTTCTTAGTAGTCGCTCCAATTCATTTTTGGTACGTGACATCCGATGTTGATGATTCCTAAATCAATTTTCGCTAAGTAGAAGTGTCTCTTTATTTTAAAAGTTTTCTGATTGATTAGGCCGTTACTTGGTGAAGATCCATAGTAATTTCAGTACGTTATTCGTTACGAAAAAGCTACTGTGTTAGAAAATGTCGTGATTTATGAATATAAAGTTTGTGGAGATCAAATTGTAAGGTGTAATTCTAGGTATTAGAATATTGGGATCTAAATTTGTAACAATATCAATGTTTTTGTCTTCAGTCAATTTTACCAGCATTGGACAATAGTTAAATTTTGTTTTATTTGATATGGTTTCATGATACATACTCTCTATGAAACTTTTCAGGGGGCATAACTTTGACTCTTCGCAAAATCGAATTGTCGAATCCTGAGCAATAATATCATTTATTGATAAGATGTAAAAATGCAAGTTCTCTTTTATAACGCGAATTGTCAGATTTAGGTCTCCAGATCGACACTGAAATTAGGAATTCGTTCTCCAAAGGCATTTGTCAAGGCCGCAGGTGCTTGGATTACCACTTCAATTTCCGCGGATGTAATTTATTGGGACGAAATGAAACTGTTTGAAACACATGTGACAATGCCGTTCGAGGAAATACGATTTTTCCAAGCACGCACGACATTCCATAGTAATTCGGTTGCGTTGCTTTGGACTACTCACTACCCCAACTCATGTTTACAAAATGCACACGCTTTTGGAGTTATTCATTTCCCAGGGGTGAAAGGAAAAGGTATTGGATTTTAATATAAGATATGCACGATGGCATATTCTTGAAGTGGATGATTTCTCTGGAGCATAGTCTCTGAGGAGACCATTTCTTTTGAACAAGGGAGTCATTAACCAGCCGTGTTCTCCTGTACCCAAGCAACAATTTTGAAAATGATGATGATCAGGAAAGAGAATAAAAATGAAGTGATTAGGAAATGAAATCGCTATCAATTTTGCACGAACATTAGGTATAATATGATGGGTATAATAAATGGGTATGCCCTGAAAGTATCTATAAAAGAAAGACAAATCTGCAACCTTTCTTCGATGTTCCAGACTATCAAGGTTACAAGTTATGTTTGCGTCTCCAATCAGGCGGATGGCTCTTTCCTGGATGGGATCCAGCAGCTTCAGGGTATGCTTAGGGGCGGAGCTCCATACATGAGAACAATACTCCAAAGAAGGTCTGATCTGAGCTTTATAAAGCATCAAAAGTTGCAGGGGTGTGTACAGCTTTCTGATTTGGAATAGTGTTCCAAGCTTTTGAGGAGCAGCAGAAAAAGTAATACAAATTGTGATGGAATCACGAACAAGAAAAAAAATCAATTGGCGCTCCGGGGCGACTTCAATGATTCCAGTGGAAAACCTGGAAATACCTGCAGCACCACATCATCTGAAGATCTTGATCAGCCAATGTCCTCTCTCCCATGCAACAAAATATAGGGTGTCTCCAGAGGCTCCAATAAATCCAAGATATCGCCAGAAAATTTTGTGACACGACCAGTCCGTTTCATCCTTTACCAAAGCGTAATAATGACCAGATTCAACGCCAGAACCACAGTGAACAATGATGGCATGAAGATTACAATAGTGGCCTGTTAGTTTAGTTTATTAGAGCATTCTACAGCTGATCTGGTGGATGAAATAACAATGCATGTGTGGAAAATGTTGTGTTTAGCTGCAAAATAATGCATTGAACGAAATAGTTTTTGAAGAAAAATGTGTTCAGTTCTAGGAACTTAAATTATGAATTCTATGAAAAAAGTTTCATCATGAAACGTATTTTGACCGATGTAATGAGGACTTCAAATTGAGTGTATTTACCAGAAACTGCCATCCCAGAAATCCCCATCGTGTCATAGTATCACGAAACCAACAAACATATCAATGAATGCATTATCGAAAAATTTCCAAACTTCAAATAACGGTTTCGCAATACTAATCTCGAGAGAAGTCTTATCTAGTTTTTTTCTATTTCGATGCCATGCGTATCCAGTTGCTGGGCTGCGTGTTTGCAAACATTTGGCATTGAAAAAAATCAAGGACATCTGGGCAATGATATTCATTTTGAAAGCCAATAAATAATACATCGTTTCACGGTCTTATCAATTAAAATAGCTTTGAATTTGACACCGAGTGCATCCACAAAAAGTGCTGTTAGATAAGGAATAATCATGACGAAAGTGCACTGCTCTAAGAATAGAAAGGTGTCACGCGAAAAAAAATTAATGGGGTGATGACCGAAATGAAAAAGTTCATTTGTTGTTGTCAAAAAAAAATACCTTCCTTTTGTGCGCTGGCCCTCACACAATATCGTATAAAGTTTCAAATGGATATCTTGTTCGATCGTTTGATCTGTTCAATGATCTATTCAAGGATAACTCGAATAAACTTAGACTTGTTTAAAATCGGCATACAAAAAAATTAAGTAGAATGTGCATTTGACCGGACCTACCTACGGGTACGTATTTTGGTCCGCTGAATCCGAATTCGAGGTCAGTTTGATCCCTACACCCTCGAAATTTCGAGAAAACTTCGAAAAAGCGTAAAAATGATGATTCCCTAGAAGAGCCCACTGTATCACTTGATATGATACCTCTGAATGTACTGAGGTAATACGTGTACCTATAGAAAAACAGGTGCTTGCAACGATATTACAGAAACAGTTCATAAATTAGGAAAAAAATTCTGAACAGACTTAACTATTGCCAGCCAGATTATGAGTCTACATACCAGACAATTTCGAAGTCTAAACCAAAGTACGAATTTCTTCCAAAATGTGTGTGTATCACTCAATGATGAAACGATTGAAATTGCACGTTAATTCGCTATCTTTTCTGGAGAACTCTGTCGAATTTCCAATATTATCCGATATCAATTCTAATATTAACCAAACTTCTTGAAATACCCTCAATATTTCGGAGAGATAGCGACTTTTTCGTTTTTGATTTCAGTAAATAAATTTCTATCTTATCTTCAGCGTTTTTAATGCAGAGAGATAAGGATACTAGAGGAATTGTGTCATGAATTAGAGTTTGACCAGTAAATAAATATTTCTTGGAATTGATGTCTTCGGGAAAATAAGCGAGTTGAGAATATTGATAGTTTTTTGCAGTTTTCCGTTCGATATATACAATAAGGGTACTTTGTTTGTGTCCTTATCGATTTTGATAGTGTCTACCGCACCCGCAGACAAAACGTCAGGCATGAAACCGTGCAGAACACCAGCAAGCGGCCGTGAAAGTTTGAATTCTTTGATGAATGTGCTGAATATACGAAACTATTTATGGTACATTGAATAAAGACAGATAGACCAATCTTTTACACATAATTTTAATCTTATTATAAGTTAATGATAAGTCTACATGATGGAATGATTTATAGGATACTGACCTGCTACAAAAACGCAACTAGTTTAGCTACGTTTTCCAGTATAGTCCAAGTAATCGTTATTGTGTACACTTAGAGTGTCGGCTTTATCAAAGGCCATAAAAACTGATACATTAAAATGAAACATCTGTCAACTAGTTTATGTGGACTCTAGAATTGGATACTTGTTACTAACCGAGTTTTATGATTGGCTGAAGAGTTATAAAATTGAATTTGAAATTATGTTACAGTGACGAATAGGAATCGGGAAATGCGGGTATGGTTGTCGTCGGCCTCAGTTCGGAAACTGATCGCGATTTGAGTGTTGGCGCAGTTATAATTACTTAAAATTTTTGTTATATGTTTAAAATGTGGCGTCCTCGAACAAGTATTAATAGTAATAGCGAGTGTGATAACTACGTAGACTTTTTCCGGTGTAGTGATTCCGATAGCGATGATGGTGAACAATGCGAAAAAGAGATACTAGTGAATAAGATTCGGATGCATTTGAATATTGAAACACAGAGAGTATGTTTCAATGTAAACAAGAATTTACATCTCAAGTTTGGTTTCGAGGGAAACAAACTATTACCAGCAACATCAGATTTGACCGAAATTCCTTGCTCAACTATACGTAAAATAGTCAAAAACAAACCTTATGAACTATGAACGCAAGACGCGACGTGATACAGGATTAACAAAACCTTTAGAT
>WOGR01003129.1:0-16298 GCA_015342045.1 Leptinotarsa lineolata
TGGGGGATTATTGTTGGTTCCTTATGAGGGAAAACGATGCAACATATAAACGAAAGTCAACATTTGCAAAAAGGTTATACACAAAAGACTTCATTTGAATGTTTTCTCATGTGTATTGTAAAAGTCCGTTATCCTTAAAATGTATTGTTTTTTTCTTGTTTTGATCCTATATTTCTCTATATGTGAAAATTTTTGTATAGAATGAAAATACCTATAACTCAAAATCTATACATGATGGAAAATTTTTGATGTTGAATTCGCAGTCAGGATGCTATAAACTGTCATGTATAGCATTTTTTATTTGTTGGCTAGCGGAATCATTGTTATGGTTGCTCTTGGACTCTGAAGATTCGAGAATCTTTTTTTAACATGAAAATACAAAATTTCTGAGT
Source organism: Leptinotarsa lineolata (assembly GCA_015342045.1). Lineage (NCBI taxonomy): Eukaryota > Metazoa > Arthropoda > Insecta > Coleoptera > Chrysomelidae > Leptinotarsa > Leptinotarsa lineolata. The sequence continues at coordinate 393 of WOGR01003129.1, forward strand.
CGCGCGGCCTATGCTGTGGGTACTGGCAAGCTAATTTCTTACACTATTCAAAAAATACACAAAAAGCAACTTGAATAAAATCCTCGTCGCCACGCTGTAGTATGTTCATCGCTAATGTGAAGGGTAATTACCACACGAAAATAAAAATACTATGATTGAACGAATAATATTTATTCACCATTTGTGATACATAACGTATATATGGTAGGTCAGTGATTAATTAATTAAAGAAAAAACAAACACACGTTTTACAGTAGGTACGTCACTTATGAATAAAAAAATTTAAATTGATATTTGCATATACAAAGATATACATATGAAATGATAATTTTTAATTTTGCTTGCCGTGGTCATATGTACCAGCCGTTTCTTTTATCATGTGGTAACATTTCTATATTCTAAACCATAACAGACACGAAGATGATTAAATGGGAAAAAAAGGCAACTGTCATAGGGACAATACAATGGTCGACGAAAATTTACGGGGACTCTCGCCCATCTCGAGTTATACGGGGAAAACCGAAAATGCTGTTTTTCGTTTTTTTTTGAATGGAATTGTTATTTAGGAGAATATCAAAAAATGGAAAAGGAAAATGTTATTGTATTCGAAGAGTACTATGACGATGTAATAAATATTCGATTAAACGTTTCGTGTCAACATGGCCACTATCAACTTTTTTTAATACGGACCTGTCTTTTTTATTACAGATATTGATAAAGCGATAAATTCCAAGGGTATATCACATTTGATATTTTAATAGCGTTTCATTTGAAATAAGTACCATCATCAGTGACAACAATTTTAAATTACGGCCTGTCGTTACTTCTTTTGTAAATTGTTTCGATTTCTTTAAAATATAATTCAGACAACCCAATAAATTCGACAGGTAGGTACCCCAACACAATGAAAATTCGTACTTTTTTCTCTTGGAAATTTTTGTATTGCCGTTATTTCTCCCTAATTAATTAAAATTCGTAATATTTTTATAATTGTCAATCCTGGAAGTAACGAAAATATCAGTTTTTGGTCAAAAATTCGATTGTTGTATACTTTGGTATGATCAAATAGCATCTCAATTCATTTTCCATCTTGAACGCGTAGGCTTTGCTTGGTTTCTATGGCAGGAAAAATGAATGTGTTGTCGATATCTGTTGAACTGTCAGACGTTTATGATCATATCAAAGATGTATTTAAATGATGCAAGAGCTGATAAGCTATTTAGTTATGCAAAATCAAATGAGGATTTCTAAAGCAAAAACAATGTGAAATAGAACAGCGACTATCAAAATACAACATTCATACGTAGATACAAAGATGCATAGAAACCGTAGTGTTTTTATTGATTCACTTTTTTTTGTCAAAAACTCGACGCGAGGAATGGGATTGAGCCAACTTTGTATATGTGTTGATAGGTGGCGCAAGAATCAAAATCTGTCGCGCGTATTTTATACGGATCTCTAATTCATGGACTGCCTATCATGTAAAAATTCTTTCATCTAATGCCAATTTATTTCTATGGCTGCATTGGTAAGTCTTGAAGACATACTTTTGGATTTGATATGATAAACAATTTTATTGATCCTTTCAACTATCGATAACAATAGATAAGACAGTGTTACATAAAGATTAGTTGACGAACAAAAATTACAACAAGACGAAACGAAACAATACGAAGTTATTACAATATTACAATAATGATTAATGAAAATTATGAAATCCTTTGGTATTATATCAAAACAGAAAAGATTCGAATCCCTAAATAGTGTCAAAGCATTCTCTGACTAGGAGCTCTTTAAATTTACACTCAAAAAGACCCGTTAATCCTGCGGTTTATTTCTTGCGGTAGACTGTTGAAAGAATGGCAGCTTGCATTAAAGGAAGATTTTTTATAATATGAGTGTTTGGGTTGGTTCAGTTTGACATTTTGTTTTTTCTCGTGTTGTAAAAATGTAAGTCACTGTTAATGGAAAATGAATGTTTGTTGTTAAAAATGTATGTTAGGAGTTTCAACAAATAAATTGATGCTACCGTAAGGATCCATTCTGATTTGAAGATCTATCTGCACTATTGGCGACTACTAATGTTAAAAATAAGCCGAATGATCCGTTTTTGAGCAATGAAGATTCTTGTGATGTCTGATGCCTGACCCCATACTATAATGTTGCATTAAATTGTGGAATACACAGATGCATAATTAATCTGTAATAATGAATCTGTGTTCAAAATATTTCTTAGCGTTACCAGAATGTAAAAACTTTTGTTGATTTTTTTACAAACCATTTGTATTTGTTCCTCCCATATTAAGTTGCAATCTATGAGTTCCTGAGAATTTAGGAGGTGGAGGTCTTGAAGATGTCATTATCGATTTCGGAAGTTGATTAGAAGATATTCTGTTTAGTGTGAAACTAATATATTACTATTTTACTATGATTTATCATAAGTGTATATCGTGTGCAGTAATCCGTAAAATCCTTCAGAATCGAGTCAGTTTCTTTATTTAGTACTTGAAGATCAGGGTCCGATACCACAAAATGGAGGTGTCATCAGTATACATGAAGACTCTACCGTTTTTATGTTATGAGGCAAGTCATTGATATAGGTTAGGAAAATCAAGGGACCTAGGACGAAAGATGAGTTCTGCTTTGGAAGTGTTTTGAGATCAAAAGATCATAGTTTTTATATTGATATTGTTGCTACCCTCTTTCTCTGATTTTGGAGGTTCATGTCAGGTTTTATTTTCTTTTGGTGGCTCATAACCATGGATAGTTGAAGATTTATGAGAATTAAAATGATGTTAAATTATACTGAAAAGTAAACACAAGCAATAATTTTCGCAGGAGAAATTATAACTTTATTAAAAACAAATACATCATTTCGAGTGATTTTGATTAAGTACCACCTAGTTGATTTCATATTGTTTCGTTGTTGCTAGTACAATCACTTAGGCGAGAGATTGATTACGCAAATGAATTACTATTACGAATTTATTACTCAAGATTATTTATATATCAATAGTATTGATCATTGATATTTTGATGTTTGCATAGCTTGTTGGTACCTAATTGTTTTGTCGACGACTTATACAGATACAAAAGAATTAAAATAGAAACCTCTTGAGACTTGGTAGGTCCTTGATTGCTTATTGAACAGAATATTGAAATTTTTCTACTCCTGAACCTGCATAATTTTTTTGTAAGATCTAGCCTATGGATTTATTTGAGACTTTTTAGTGATTTGTTAAGACAGCAAACATATATTTTTGGGTGTGTGATTTCTCGAAATCACTTGGCGTTGTGTGTTTTATGTTTTGATGTCATCTAAAAAAAGAAATTATGAAAGCTGTCAAATTACTTTCGAAGTAAAAAGTTATTTTCGTTGTTCTTTTCAACTTTTGATTAACATCTACTGTAAAAAATTTACTAGTTTCCTTGCTGTGATGTGTGTAAATATATGTGTTTATATATGTATGTATGTACATATGAATGTGAATTTTATCCCAGCTTTTATTTTAATGCGCAATATGTAATTCTATCATTGTTAGTTTTTTTTGGATATGAATTAGACAACATCTCAAAGGGTTTATATTGTGATATATATTATAACTTAGGGCCGGTTTATCAATCGCCAGCTAAGCTCATTTGACTAATGGTTTTGTCTCAGCTCCTAGTCAAACTGTTTTTCGTTAACATTGTTAGCATCAACTGGTAGCTGAAGTCTCAGTTACCAGCATAACAGTCGCTAGAAAGTGATAGTTTTTAATCACAGTTATATGGTCGCGCATGCGAAAGTAGGTTATTTATGTTTGTTGTTATATAACAAATGTTATTTGGGAAATACTTTTTCCCAGTGAAGGGGTTATTTTTATAATTGTATAATGGAAGTTTTCCATTTGTTAAATGATGAGGATGAGGTTATAGTGGAGTCCATTGAAGCAGGAAGAAGACCTTATAATGTTAATGAACATAATGATGTTTTCAATGAATTAGATGAGGTGAATTTTATGAGAAGATTCAGATTGGAGAAGAATATAGTATTATTCATATATAATAGAACAAATAGAGTAAGTACTTGAAACACCAACGGATAGGTAAAATTGCATGTTCTTTTATTGCTCATTTTCATTTTTCATATGCCCTCTGAACTCAAACTTCCAAAAAATTCCAAATTACAAAATTGAAAATAGTAATGAAATATAGGTTATATTTTATAAATCATGAACTGTTTGTTGCAGTTGTAGATAGGTTAAATTACATGTTCTTTTATTGCTCATTTTCATTTTTCATATGACCTCTGAACTCAAACTTCCAAATTACAAAATTGAAAATAGTAATGAAATATAGGTTATATTTTATAAATCATGGACTGTTTGTTGCAGTTGTTGTTTTTGGAAATCATTCCTCCAATAGAAACAAGCCCCTGAAAATTTCACTTATGCCAATCTTAGTTAACTGACAGTTATTAAACATTAGCATCCGTCAGGGTATGATTAACGATTTGATTAGTAACTGCAACATTGACTATTAGCTAAGCTTAGCTTTGAGGTAGGTAACAGAAGCATTTAACTACGTATTGATAAACCGGCCCTAATCATTGACAATGACTTAATATTGGTTGAATGAAATGTCTCAAATGTCAAATTTTTGGCAAATGTCACAATTTTAGAATTTACACCGTGTTATTATTGGAAAGTGTTGTGGGTTTTCTAGAGTATTGATATATTTTAAGCACAGAGGTTGTGAAATGGAAAACGAAATACCGGAGTAGTTTATTTGTTGAACGGTAGTTTAGGGTTATGTCACAGACGAGTGAATTTTATCATGTTACGCCATAACCCAACTTTTATAAGTATGGTTTGCGAGAATGAAGCAATAGCTGTTTTGTATGGATCTCAAACTGGTAATGCCCAAGATTTAGCAGAGAGGGTTTGGAGAGAATCTAAACGTTTTTACTTTAAGACTACAGTGCAGGCTTTAGATGAATACAATGTACTAGAACTGATAAATGAGAAGTGTGTTATATTTGTATGTTCCACAACAGGGCAAGGTGAAGAACCAGATAATATGAAATCATTTTGGAAGTTTCTTTTACGAAAAAATTTACCACCTAATATTTTAGATAACTTGAAGTGAGTCGAAAATTCTAACTTGAGACCCATCTCCCTGATGATATTGTTTTAGATTTGCCGTGTTTGGACTTGGAGATTCCAGTTATGCAAAATTTAATTTTGTAGCTAAACGTCTTCATAAAAGATTATTGCAATTAGGAGCCAAACCAATTTTGCCACTTGGTTTAGGGGATGATCAGCATGACTTGGGATATGATGGGACTGCTGATCCCTGGATGGAGAATCTATGGAAAAACCTATTACTTTTATATCCACTGCCTCCCAGTATTCAACCGCTGCCAAGAAATTCTACGATTATGCCCAGGTGAACTAGAATTATTGTCAAATTAGGCGAAAAAGTGTTTTTTTCTATGGACAATTACAGGAATGTATGCTGACAAAGTCAACTAGCAAAAATAATCGATTACTGCTTCAATTTCCGACTAAAAAATTCCTTGGAAAATAATGAATTATTAAAAGGCTGTCAACATGGATTTCGGTCTGGAAAATCTACAGAATCAGCTATGAACGAATTATGTAATGTGATTTATTCTAGCTTGAATACTAAGGAATATCCTATTGAACTATATTTTGATCTCAGTAGAGCATTCAATACTGTAAATCATGAGCTATTTCAAAAATTAAACCACATTGGAGTTTATGGAGTAGCGAATAGATGGGTTTCTTCCTATCTACAAAATAGGAATCAAATTGCCATGATGAATTCATTCAAATCAAAATCAACCAATTTTTCTATGGGTGTACCCCAAGGCTCAATACTTGGTCCACTGCTTTTTATAATATTTGTTAATGAGATGATTTTATCATGTAGTTCCCCTCAAAAAACCATAATTTATGCTGGGCAAAAGCATTCATCTGATTAATGTATGTGCTGATGAATCTCTCAATAGTGTCTGAATAATGGATTGATTTTAGATACTTCCAAAACATTCTTCATGCTTTTTCAACAGAAAAATATCAGCTGTGATGCAAGCCCTCTAGTTAAAATAAATCATAAGTCAATTGAACAAGTGTCAAACAAAATTTCTGGGTGTAACAATTGATGAGAAACTGACATGGAGAACTCATATCGAAAATCTGGTAGGAAAATTGAGTACTATCAATTTTATTATCAAACAACTGAAGGGCACAGTATCTACAGAGGTTCTCAGAATAGCATATCATGGTTTAGTATCGTCGGCACCCACATATGGTTTGATCTTCTGGGATAATTCAAAACATATTGATAAAGTATTGATTGCTCTGAAAAAAATCATAAGATGAATGATGGGAGTTCGAAATAATGTATCTTGTAAGGTTTATTTCAAGTCATTATCAATTCTAACTTCACCATCACTTTATATATATTTTCTAATAATGAATATCAAAAAAGAGCAAGATGCCTACCTGAAAAGAAGTGAAATTCACCAACACCAAACACGCAATAAAAAATGCTATTTGTTTACCATTCTCTAGGCTTAGTGTGGGACAGAATTCTCCAAAATACCAAGGAATTCTATGTTATAACCATTTCAATAGAATCTTTGGTGATATAAAAAATTTTTATATCTTCAAAAAAACATTGTTCAATCATCTAAATGAAAATAATTTTTATTCAGTAGAGGAGTACCTCACTGTTTGATGTTGGTAGTTATGTATGTATATGAAGTTTGTGAGTTTGTGTAGAATCTGATGACTTTTATATTCTCTTGTAGGTTATTATGATGTTTTTTATGAGTTTTAATGTTTTGACTAATCTGATATGTTTTGTACCGTTGTGTAAAAAAACTTTAATGATGAATATCTGTGTCTGTATCAATCATGGTTTAGAATTTCAGTAACGAAATTTGGAGAACTGTATAAGATGAACAAGACATTTCCAAATCGCAATGGGTCGTGAATTGGGGGTTACATTTATTCGTAACAAACTAGTATTTTTTTCAAGAAAAAATTAAATTTTTGTAGATATAGTTGCAGTATAAAAAAGGAAAGACTTAAGTTTCCCAGGATGTGAGAGAGTAATTCAACTCTCTATTGAAAACTGATTTGTAAATATTATTAATTTACGACGAGTATACTAAGCCACCATAGTCAAAATTAATATGGCCCATTATCTATACAGTTTATATTTACACGTTCAATACCAGGTGAAGTCAACTCAAATAATGAACCAGCTCAATATTTCTGTTAATATAAAAATGAAAAATATCACCATTTTGTACAGTTTGCCATTCCAAGATGAATAAATGAATTATTTACTGAAATGATTGATTTTTTTAACTTACCTCCTGCTCTATGGCTAACTGTTTTCTCAAAAGTTCCTCAGCTTCATTACCAAATAAGCTTGTTGAAGGTAGGAAGTTAGGTTCTGTTTTTGTGGGTGATACTACAAAAAAAGATTCATAATATTAAGAAAAATTTCAAAATTAATAATTTTTGTCCTTCAAGAAAAAAATTTGAAACCAAATCAAAACACTATTTCAACAAATGAAAAAGTAGGATATTGATTCAGCTGATTTCGTTGAATAATGAATTCCAACCTCCGACAATTTGTTTTGAAAAACAATTTTTCAGAGATTGAATTTCATTTGTTGTTTTCTTCAACTGTCGGTTTCAATAATAGATTATGCATTTGCTTCAATTTCACAGATGAATGCACCAAATTTGATAGACATATACTGTTCGCCGAGGATCTGATAATCAACATCTAGAATTTTGGTAATTATAGCAAAATTATTTTTGATAGAGAGATACAAAAGTATCTATTTAAGATATGAGTTTTCAATATAATAATAAAAGTTTGTAAAAAACATAATAACGATATCAATGACGTATTTAATCTTTTACATGATCAATGATGAAGTAGTGGCAGCAGTTTTCTGTGAGCTAACTGAAGCATTTGTTGTAAAAAACTTGTAAAAACTTGAATACCTTAGAATACTATGAATATAATAGATAAAATCATACCTATTAAATCGTAGTCAAATAGTGAGAATTAATGAAAATTCAAGTTAAAAAATGTGGGGTTAAACAGGGCTTGGTTCTGGGTCCAGATACATTTGGTAGTTTTACATTACATGCTGATACAACTATCATCTGGAACAATACTAATACCGGAAGACTTAAAAAAGGGTGTTGAAGAAGAAATGGGAAAAGTATTCAAATGAAGCGAATCAAATCGTCTTTCGTTTGATACTAAAAAAACTAATTTACTAACATTCAAGTGATCTTTACAAAGTTTGATTAATTCGGAAATAATAAAAAGTAAAACCCGTGCAAAATTTTCAGGAATCCATTTTGACAAACTCGAATTGGATGAACATTTAAGAATATTAAAAAAAGTTGTCTTCTGGTTACTATGCAACTGAGATGATATTGAAAGAGTTAAAGTATTCTACAGCTAAAATGGCGTATCACTCTGTATTTGAAACTCACTTAAGGTATGGGATTTCATTTTGGGGTAGTTGCTATTCAACAACATATCCAAAATGCAAAAAAGAGCTTCAAAATATATGTGTAAAGCTGAATATAACGAGTCATGTAAGCCACTATTTAAATCCTATTAAATATTAATTGCAGTGGCATTATAAAATTTGAGAAACGGTATTGATTATAAAGAAACATTTAGGCAGGTTTGGCTCCCATCAAACATACTATAATATATGCTAAAACAGTGATTTTACACTTCCTCTTCCTTCTACAACTTTGATCTAAAGCTTATTTATTTATAATGGCTGTGAGATACATAATAACTTGTCAAAATCAAGAACATAGAATCCCTCAATGAATTTTAAAAAGCAGTGAAGAACTTTTAGGTGGAAAAAGATTATTTAAATCTTGAAGAACACTTTGATTACTTCTGATAAATTCACTATTTTGATCTGTTAATTTTGTTATCAAGATTTTTATACAGTTTTACACTTACATAAAATTTTTTGTGGTTGTATTGTTTTTCACTTCATTTGTCATTATATACTACTCGTATATTATATCACTAAACCTTTGTAATCATGAGTTATTTCATGCCAACATGGTTGGTGAAATACACTTCGAGAAGAGTGTTGCAGTTCTGGTGTTTGGAATCGACATGTAATTTTGAAAAATCAATATTCATTAAATGAAAAAAAAAATGAAATTATGAAAAAACTCACCAGGTTCAGGAGAACTTGCAGGAGAAATCAAATCATATGTAGTGACATACAAATCCTGCATCCTGGGACTTTTGTCTCCTTTAGAAGATTGATTCGCCTCTGCCATAATCTCAGACACTCGTTTCCTGACATCTTTGGATTCAAATTCGGACAATTCACAACCTGAAACAATGCTTTTCAACTCTTCAGTGGAAATAGACTTCTCATCGATTGGAGATGATAACGAATCTAGCTCCTTTTCTTCATGAGAATTGATGTCTTCCTTGGCCGTAATAGGTTCCGATTCTTTATCATCCATGTACTTCTCAAAGTTGTCTGCTTCATTACTTCTAGCAGATTCAATGACACCGTAACTCAAATCCAGGCTTGGCTTCCCAGATGAGCCTTCGCTGTTTGTTGGAGAAGCCTGGAGTTCTTCAATCACTAAGTTTTCTGTAACGCTTGTTTTCATTTCAGAAGGAACATGTTCATTCGAGGAAGATGACACAAGTTCTACAACTGGAGATTTTCTGAGTTTCAACCCTTCATTAGTTTCGTCAGTGGAAATATTTTCTTCACTTTCAATTTCCACAACTTCATTAGGAGTCACTCTCTTTTCATCAACAACATTAAAAGGTAACACACGTCCATTAACTTCATCGCCAATTTCAATTATTTCAAGTGGTTCAATAGAATGAGATAACGTTTCACCATATTTCAAATCTACTGGCAAGTCATCTCCAATTAAATTCCCTTCAGAAACCCCAGCTAATTCTTTGATGATTTCTTCTGGGGCCCATAAGTTTTCAATAATTTTATCAGCTGACTTATCACTTTCATCAGTCAAATCCTCTAGAACTGATACTTCTTGCAGTACATTATTAGAGTTTGTAGGTGACAGTTTGGCAGTTTCTCCATCTGATTGTATTCTTTCCGATTGGCTGATTTTCATTAACAAGTCCAATGATTCACTAAGATCTTCGTTTTCAACTGGTGGTGAAGACAGTTTCTCTGAAAAACTTTCGAGATCAGAATCTCTTGAAATCTGTATTGAATCATTCACTCGATTTAGCTGATTTGCTAGATCAGTATCCTTTTCAATATCAGATTTTCCCTTCAAAGAAAGATCTGTTATAACGTGACTTAATCTCGAAAGTATATCCTCAGTTGCACTCAAATTATTTGTAATGTTTCCATCATTTGTCAGATTAACATGGTCATTCGTTTCAGCTTCTCCTAATATGAGTAGAATTTCCTTTGAATCATTCAAATTGTCCTTTGTTTCACTTATAAATAGGGAAGATTGTGTGATGGTTTCTGAATTTTCAGTAACAGGTTTATTAACTGTCAGCATGTGTAAATACTGATCACTTTCTTTCTCATCCATAAGATCATTAACTTCGGATTTTAATGTATCTAGTTGAGACTCTATTTTTCTATCAACTTCTGGAGATCCTTTCAGTAATGAAACTGAACTTTCTTTATAGGAATTTTGTTTACCCGCTTCAATATATTCACTTATATTAGATACCTCAGGATCAGCAATACAACGATTGATCTTCTGAGAAATCACTTCTGATTCCGTTGTATTTATCTCTTCCAACAGCTTTTTCTCAGATAAAGATTTCAACTCACTTTCCCTCGATGCTCTGTTTGTTTCAATTACTGATATTTCAGCTTCAGACTCACTTTTTTCAAACTTGGAATCCTTGCTGATATCTTCTGTAATATCTGTTTCTTCATCAGAGTGTTTGGAATGATTACTACCACGAGCCGAAATATCTTGTTCGAGTTTGCTGAAGTTGTCAATCAACAGGTTGATGCTCTGATCGACTACATCGACATCTTCATTGTTAACAATATCTTCGATTGATTCAACATCAAAATCAGATACATAATCATTTGAAGAGACTACTTTTGGTGGACTATGTATGGAGGAATCTGCTGCCGCTTTACCACTGATGGGGTGGGAATCTTTCTGTTCTGGAATGCTTTCACTAACACTACTATTTAATTTAGCTTCACTATCACTAGTCCTCCTGAGTAGTTTTTTAGATTTATTGGAATATTCTCTGGCACTCTTACAAAACCTTTCCAGAGCCATCTGAGACATAGGGAAGATTTTATCTTCGATGAACTTTTTCTTTTCACAGCCTGTCAAATTAAACCATAGTTGATTCAGTTGTTTTCCTTTGAACTTATATTTCTCAAGTGGTTTGGAAGTGGTAGGTTGTTGAGAAATTATAGCGCTTGCAGTAGACTCCAATTCGGTTATCCTCTTTTCTTCCTCTAGTAATTTTTTGTGCCATTGCAGCAGTTCTTCAGCCGCCTTTTTACGTTTCTTGAGAGCTTCCTCTCGCATCAACAACGTCCTAAAACATACAAATTACATAACACGAACATCTGAATTTTGAAGTTCCATTCAGGATGGATCCAACAAAAACATAGAGCTTGAAATAATTTATGAATCAACATGAAGTGACAAACATATTTGTCATTCAACTAATAACAGTCTCCAACTGAATGAAGTGCTGATTAATTTTCAAACATGTATTTCCTCTGTATAGGAAACTTCCTAACACAAAACAGACTTTTGGATCGGTTCCAACAGGATATCTAATATTAGGTAGTTTGTTTTTAATCATTTCTAATTCTCATAATAACAACCATAATTAAGGAGTTATTTTTAAAACCGTCTTTGTTGACAAACTTTTCATGCTAAATATATCGTGTATAAGTCTTCCCACAAAGTGGGCAAGACAAGAGAAAATGGGATGATATAATTATGTTTTCTTCAATTAATATTCATTGAGTTAATAAGCACTGCATAAATTCGCAGAAATAATGAATTAATGACTGCTTCTGACAGAGTTGAATTAAATGATGAGATATACTTTATAAGTAATCATGCCTTTCAAAATACGTGAATTATGCAATGAAATGTGTGCGAACTTATGGATATCTTTTTTGTAGCAACACATAGCACACATAGAATATATTGAAACTGTTACTTGAATGGACTTTGGTCGTCCGTGGTTAAGTTATTCAATACTCTTTGAAAGGTGAGACCCTCGTCTTCTCTTGTCAGGCAAAAGTCTCACGTGGACTTCTGAGGGTTGCTTCTAGAGAAATTGCTGGTTACTGAAAAAACTTTGGAAATGATATGGAAGCAGAATTCACCTTGTTGATTGAAATTGCAAATTTAATTAAAATAAAAAATTGATGAAAAGGAATTGAGTATTTTAAAAAATCACATGATCATATACAAATAAATTCATGCCAATTTATATGAATCCCAAGTTTAGCTGATTTTGATATGAATTGAAGTATTCTTTGAGAAATATATCACCAACAGCATTTCTGATTTTAGATGCTGATATATTAAAGTTTCAATATTTTGAATACAGGTCATAAAATATATTTATTGGTACAGTGTGATATTATATTATATTTGGTTTTGGATGTAACTTTTTAGTACAAAATATATCAAAAATATCTAAAGCGGTAATCACTGTTTATTTTTAATAAAAAAACTAAAATTTCTTCGTGATTACCATTTTCATAATTTTTTTTCTTTCTCTTATAAAATTATAAAATACTTTGACATCTTTTATGAATCCTCAAATTTATACAGAGTGGTGTAATGCCATTTCCTTTTTTTACCGATTAAAAACTTTTTTAATTCAGCTTATTTCACATACCACCAGTCTGAAATTTTGAAAATTCATCTTGCACCTTAAAATTGAGAAAAAAATTCAAAAAAAAAAAGATTTATTTAGAAGCGGCAAAAATTGAATAGCCTACGGGCGACAAATCTGTAAATCCGCCACTGGTCCGCCATACAATGTCTTTATTATTTAGACACACACTTAAAGACACGCTCAAAGAAGCCATTGTATGGCGAAATACGTGTTGTGTTTTTGTAAAACTGGATAGTGGAAATCGCACAATAAAGTGTTTTTTTTAAATAAATTTTTGGGCTTGTACAGTAGAAAACAACTTGGATCGAAGACTCAAAGAAAGTTATTTAATGAATCTGTTTATAAAAAGGATTTCTATTGGGTCTTCCCACTTCTGAGACAATAATATTAGGATCACTTAAAATATGCACATTTCTGATTTTTTTCGGCAAATAAAAACATTGGAAAAAAGTTTTCATATAAGCCATGAAATAACGAAATATAAATATGAAATTTTGATTTTATTTTACTTTTTTCATATAGATTTTTTTCATTGTGCCTTCTTATAATAGCAATAGTAAATTCGAACTCTTATTGAAAGAAATTTTTCAGTGATCAAATTTTGATGACGAAACATTGATAAAGACATTTGTTGATACATGGCCAAATTTGCGACTTAAATTGGTTTTTGAAAAACACTTCTATACTTTAACGAAAACATGTCTATACACATCTGTCTGAAATTTTTCAAAAATATTGAAATATGCCTGTCAGTATAAAAATTTCCTTTGCCTAATTTTCCAATTATTTGAAATGAAGGAGTTGGAGCTAACAAATGAAATCTGACAACATGACAAGAGATTCTATTTTTGTGAAATCGTTTCTATACAAGTCTAGAAATTGGGTCATCTTGGTCAAGATGAAACACGATAAGTTAATTCAAAAGAGGACAAGAGAAGTCGAAAGAAAAATAACACTAAAAAAATTCACTTTATTTTCAATGCACAGCTTGCAAAATGCAAGAGATACTCTGTATGAATTACTTGCAAAATATTAATTTAAATGTGAATTTTTATTTATCATTTTGTTACAGGGTTTCACGAAAAAAACATCTATCTGTATCTATCCATCAAACAGAATGATGAGCTGATTTTGCTGAATTCCAGTCTGTTTTGTATATGTTTGGCTATTTGTACATGAACATTAAAACTGAGATGTAAAGTTAACACTAACCTCTTCATAGTTGATTGCTGCTCTATTGATTCTGGATCGGACTGCACATCTCTCGAAGATACCTCCATTTCTGAGATTTCGGAAACTTTGCTTATAATCGAATGGTGTGAAGTTATACTGAGAACTTCTTTTTCTCTATCAGTAGAACTCCTCTTCGATATAGACGTCTCAGATCTGATTGATTCAGTGTGGTTTTGAATCACCTGGAAACATTTTTAGATTTATGTGATGGAATTGCCTGATATTCGAGAAACATACGTGTGAAATTTTCACTAAGCGTGTTCAATCAATACGTATAATAAATGTGTAATTCAAGGAATGTAAACTTTCACGGCCGGAGATAACTGTATGAAGGCTATTTTCCGTTTTTTTGGCCTGCAGACCACGGCCAAAAAACCCGGAAAATAGCCTTCATAAAATGTGTAGTTGATCGTGTGTGTTTGTGCGTGCTAATCTCAAAAACAACTCAACCATTTTGGATGCAGTTTTCAATAATCTATTGTCAAACATTTGTTGGAATAAATATCAGAAAAACAATACCGCGCAGTTGATTTGATTGAAAAATTGGTTAATTTCATTTTGAAATTACAAAAATCTGTACAGAAAACACAAAAACTGAAGTCTTCGCGAATGAACTAATGGGTAAAAGCTAATAGTAACTAAATTTAGTAGGAAAAGAAGCTATTGAACATGTGTTGCGGTTTGTTATAAAGTGGCTGAAGACTCACTTTCAATGGACCAGATAGTCTACGATCTCTAGGGGTGCTGACTTTCATTTTCTTAAGCATACTCTCAGTGGACAGTTGCTGCCTAATCAAGTTCCTCTGTTCCTTAAGAACTGTTTTCCTCTCGATCGAAGCTGCTTTTTGCATTTGTTTCAGTCTGAAAAGCAGAAAAAATTCCAAATCTACGCTTATATTTCAGATCACCAAATTTATACCTCTTCGACATTATTTAAAGAAACATTTTATTCTGACTAGATGTTACTGAAAGAAATACAGGTTGCTAACTAATCTCAAAGTTCTGGGAAATATTTTTCAGTTCACTCATAAAAATTCCAACCGTATGACACACAATTAGCCAGTTAGCCATTGTTCAATTTCTAGAATCACGGATGGCTGAAAACTATCAACGACACACACAATTACAGTAACAAATCTATTCTTAAAGTAGAATGTTTATTTCACGTCATACATTCACACTGATAACGTTTTTATTGAATTAAATAATAGATAAGATAATCTTTCAGAATTTGAGATATGTCGGGAGGATATACTTAGTGTTGAAAAAGTTTATTCAAATTAATATTAAATACATTACTTTTTCTGATTTGACAAATTAATTACCAATTTATGTAATTTTTTCAAATATTCCTTTCAGCTATATATGCAACCATTTTTATGATGTTTTCAAAGTTTTTGGATTTACGCTTTTTTCAAACGGAGTAAAATTTATTTTCAACACTATAATTTTAAATATAAGTTGAGTAAGCTTACAAGTTTCATTTACACCTTGAGAGGAAATTGATATACTCACTATCTTAACAAAAAGTTGAGCAAATTACTAAATGCAGATTTCTCAAGTACTTTTCTTAAGTCAAGGAAATCTTCATCAGATCAGCAGAAAGATCAAGAAGAAATTTGTTAAATGAAGTAAAAGCAAAAAAAATTAAAAAAAAGTCACAGATGAAATTTTAATAACGCCCTATTTTTGTTATTAGAATTATTGAACAGTTCTCCTTTTGAGCCTCACCAAGTA
>WOGR01003130.1:0-16298 GCA_015342045.1 Leptinotarsa lineolata
AGTTGTTTTCTGATAGGTGTCAGTCCATAAACCTACTGTGTAGGTGAGATGAGACTGGCCTGAATGAATTGTTCATTTAGATAATTTGATTTAAAGCCAGTCTCCAAGTAAGCCCACTTACTATAGGAACGAAAACCTATTGTATCATATCAGACAATGGAAGTCCAAACTAGTAAAATTCACCATGAAACATTGTCACCACTTTCAAACAAAGTGATATTCTGTCATTTCATTTATTTTGTACTAATCATTGGCTGAATTTGTACTGAAATATTGCATTATGGTCTGTAAATTAAATAACTTACCACTTCAGTGGGTCGAAAATATTTTGGATTAACCCTGACCCTGATGATGCCTGTATCTTTCTCTTTTCCAACTTCATCTTCGTCTTTACCTTCCCAAATGATTTCTTTGCCTACATGTCTGAAAGACATTTCCACAAATTCTCTAACGCTATGTATGCTTCCAGATGCTATTACATAATCTTCGGGTGTTTCTTGCTGTAACATCAGCCACATCGCCTGGAAACGGTGAGATATTTGAGAAACTACATAGCTCATAGTGAATAATTGCTATTCCTGAAACATTTTATACAGCTTGAAACTATTTACCAGTTAGGCCCTTTATCCACTCTGAGCACTCGTGGGGATCATATATACAATGGTAATGAAGTTATTGATAATTCTTGGACAAATAAAAATAGTCCAGAAATATTGATACAAATATAGAATTTGGAGATTTATACACTTGAAATAACTCTCGAAAGATTTTTATTAGAGCTATGAAAATGTAACTCATCAATAGTCAAATCCAAATGATAGCAACTCTCTCAACAAATCTGTTTCCAAAAAAATAGGTTATAGTAGTAGCTCTTTTCATGATAGCTTCAACAAATTCCAAAATATTTCCATTCTTGTGTAAACAATAATTTTCATGATTTAAACTTGAATTTTTGAAAAGCAGTGCCAGAGTTATTGCATCTCTGACTTTGAAAAATGCACGGTTCAGACTTTTATTCTTCATGATAAAATAAAGGTCTAGTCATAAATTCAATTTTGTCAACATGGAAAATCTAATACTCCTGAACTGAACCAAAGAGATTTTTTTTATAAAGATACATAAATTGATTTCACCTCTACATAATCTTTGGCATGCCCCCAATCTCTTTTTGCATCTAAATTACCAAGTTCCAAACATTCAGATATGCCCAAGTGGATTTTTGCTACTTCTCTAGTTATTTTTCGCGTAACAAAGGTTTCTCCTCTTCTTGGACTCTCGTGGTTGAAAAGAATGCCATTGCACGCGAACATGTTGTAAGCTTCTCGATAATTGACTACTATCCAATAGGCATATAGTTTGGCACAAGCTGGAAGAAAAGTTGATAATGTTTAGAAATACTCCAAGAAACTTCCAAAGACTGGATTTGTGTTTACATATAGAGAAATATGGATATTCTTTATTGTAGTTGTTCAATCATTCAATTGTGTTACAACAGGAGACAAATTTTTGCCATTTACACTTGGCGAAGAAACATATGAATTCGCACATATATTATATTACACTAGTTGTTGCCCGCGGCTACGCCCGCGTAGCCGCGGGCAACAAATGTAAGTTGGTATAATATAGATAGATCATGAACTGGAATAGAACATAGGGTAGTTTTCTACGGTAATGCGGGTAAAACAGCGGGAAACAGCTAGTATTGTATAAGTGGGTACCTATTTATTGACTGACACTCTGGACCTGGAATTTTGAAATATGCAGGTAGTTTCTTTGTATAAGCATCAAGAAAGGGAATCAGGAATTTCGACCCCCACGGGGGAAAAATAGGGGTTCAAAGATTGTATTGACTTAATAAAAAAATATTGTAACTATTTGTTTACAATGGTCTGTCACGAAACCTAATGTGACAAACCAAATTCTACGCGGGTGAAGTCGCGACCAACAGCTAGTAATTTATATGTTTTTTCAAAAATACAGTAATTAAAAAAATATGCCAACTGCACTAAGTAATGAATAGCTCCGAAAATCGAATTCTGTTACCTTTAAAGAAATTTTGCAAAACTAACACAACCGTCAACGACTTCTACCCTTACGCGTTTGCCCGCGTTCTCGACGATTGCCCTTCATTGCTTAGACCGCTCCTCTACCCCTGCGAATCGTCCCCCGTCGTCTTACAGAAGACGCGACGCGTAATGGCTTATTGCGTTGCGTCAAATTGATCTTATCGTGATAACTTTTAAATGATTCGTCCAAATTACTTAGAGTAAAAGGAAAAGTTTATCTATATTAAATACTTAAAACGGCAATTGTATCAATTTTTATAGGAATTTCACAGATATTCTAAAAATGTGCATTGTAAAAAAAGTATTCAATTTTATTGTATTTATGGCTCAGTATTTTGCATATAGTGGCTACCACGTAAGAGGTAGATATATCCTATTGTGGGCTTTTATTCAAAACTATTCAAGATAAACAATTTTACCGCACAATATCTTCATGTTACTCCAATGGTATAGGCAGCTCACGCCAAAGTAGCTCTCAGGAAGTAAGAATTTTCCCAACTTACTTAATACTAATCGTTATATTATGACCAAAATTAGACAAAATCTTTGTGAATTCTAGCCTGATGTATAAGCTGCATTTATGTGAAGTTTCTTCTTAATCCGTTCAGTCATTTAGGCGTGAAAGAGACACAAACATACATATACATCCTCACAAACTTTCACATTCATATTAGTATAGATTATCTCAAAAAAAGAGATAATTAATTGAGACCAGTAGTCCTTGAAAAGGATTAAAATGATCCTCTTTATCAATAACGATTTTCAGGTCTATAAAAACTGTAAATTTCCTATGAGGAGTCATGTTGAAATATTTGAATGAATTATGTTAACGAAGTGACACCCTCTATATAGTAGAAACCAGTTAACAGCTAACTGTCAGGTAAATAACAAAATACACAAATGAAACAGTCAAAACAGTCAACATTTGTTGGTCCCTTCTCTATTTTTGCAAAAAAATGTGTTTTCTCTCACTAAACAATTGATGTGATTCCTAAACCTACTTTGATTTAAGAAAAATATTGATGTTGTAAGGAGTGCGCAGAGGCTCCTTGAAATTTCAGAAGAAATAATAACTAACCTAACAAAATTATTTATTTTATTTCATTCATTACTTCATTTGCAGAGGCCCTCTCAAATACGCCATATATACGCCACTGGAAGTCGCGTTAGCGACTACCATCATCAGAATCACATCATATTGTTGACCTCGCAAGTATGTGGTCTCACTAATTACATGATTTTTCAGGATCACCTTGTAGACACAAAAATGTGATAATCTTTCCAGAGTGAACTGAAATTATGATAAATAGGTATACTAGCGAATGATATGCAACTTACCATAAGGTGATCTGGGATAGAACGGCGTTTTTTCCGATTGTGGAATTTCGGCAACTTTTCCGTACAATTCAGAAGTTGAAGCTTGATAAAACTTGGTCGAGTTTTCCAAGCCGCACGTTCTGATGGCATCTAGAAGTCTCAACGTACCCACAGCATCCACCTCTGCTGTATACTCGCTGAGATCAAACGATACTTTCACGTGGCTCTGTGCTGCTAGATTATAGATTTCGGTTGGTTTTATTTTCCCGACAATTTTCACCAAACAGCTAGAATCGGTCATATCACCATAGTGAAGGTGAAAATTACCCCCTTTGTGAGAATAGGGGTTCGAATATAAGTGAACAATACGGCTAGTGTTGAAACTGCTGGCTCGTCGGATTATACCGTGTACTTCATAACCCTTGTCCAAGAGAAATTCTGAGAGATAAGATCCGTCCTGTGGAAAAACAACACTTTATGTAAGGTTAGGTCCAAAGTGAATGGGTCCATTAGACCCTCCACTGCAAACTCATTCAAACAGTGATTCGTTCCGCAGCAGGGCAGACACAAAATATTGTGCTCTGCTGTGTCATCATCTTCCAAACTGGGATGGTAGGCACTGTCTTTCGACAATAAGTAGACCTCTTAGACAACATACTTCGAAGGAATAAATTCCTTGGAATAAGCCAATCGTGGTGAATTTTGCCAGACTTGTTTGGTATTATTGTAATAATGAGTTTAAATATAGATTTTCATCAAGTATCGGCCAGTTCTATTCAATTGTTTGGCAAAGCCTAAACAGATGCCAACTACAGGTTTTGGTAAAAATATTTTCAACGTCACCGTCAGTTATTATTGCTTTTTCTCCCAATGGACCTAAGACATAATACCTACCAAGTACGCCGGAATTATGAAAGAGTATATGGAATTATCAATATACTTTATATCTGTAGTGACACTGAGTATATCGTTACGGAATATAGGTATCTATATTACGAATCGAGTGCAAATTTATTCAAATTCTCAATTTTAGAAAAAATGGAATATTATTATAGAGATTTCCTTTATTGAAAAAAATTAAACGTCATATCATTTGTAACAGTTTACGAGATATTTCTGGATAGCAGGCATTATAGGTATACGTATTATTTGAAAACGATAATTTCTAAAAAAAAAGCATCAGTTTTTTCATATCATTACTTTAATACCGTATTTTTGAAAAACCAGAAGACTATTTCTGTAGATTGTTTTTCAAGCCAGTAATCACAGAAAAAATATTTAAAGAAAAAAGTTAATGCTCCTTCCACGCGGTTCAACATTTTGGTAATATGAACGTCTACAATGACGCTGATACTGGTAAGACTGCTGACAGAGTTGCCATGTGTCAAATATATAAATTAGTCGTTCAATTGACTTTATATATGTTGAAAATATTCTCAATTCAATGTTCATATATCGATATTTCAATCAATATCATTCAATATCGAAACGATTAAACAAATTTTTGGAATTGCATTTGAATGGAACTACTAATATATTATGCACTAGTTTTCAGGATTGAAGGAAACATCAGCGAACCTGTTGAAAAAAATTCTTCAATAAACCCAAGGTTGGATTGGAAGTTTATAGCGATTTAAGCAACAATACCTAAGAACTGAACCTAATGACTAGTAACTAAAATTATACTTAATAATAGTATCCGGTTTATGCACATGTTAACATAACCACAATTATTTTTCATTTCATATTTTATTATACTACTGAAAATAATTTCATATAAACAAAAAATGTTCGACATTTTTTCATTCATTTTCCAAATTATTATAATAGACACAAATTTGAAACAATCGTTTTAAATTTTCTGTGGTCATTAACAACTGTGAATATTTCAATTTTGCGCATATTCGTTTTCGTTTTGACCGGAGCTAATAGTTATTAGTTATTGGTTAAATATTGACCAACTTTCTAGGCATAGTTCTCAGTTTTAGTCGAGTTTCCATAAAGGCTCTCGTTGATTTGTTATATGATTGAATTCTTAGTTTTTACTCAAAGTCTAAGGAGGTGTGTTGCATAAGCCCGCTATTAATTGTACCATGTGATAGAAAAGAATGGAACTCAAATAAAAAGTTACTCAATCAATAAGTGAATATAATCCACTCATGAGATGATAAAAAGTGATCCTTAATAAACTTCATATTAGATGACAAGATGCATAGAAGATCCCTGGTGTGATCTTCTGGACCCCTTCCCCCTGCAAAATATTTTTCAAAACCTCTCGACCTACGACACTTGGTCGACACTGAAGAGATGAAATCAATTTCAATGTTGAAATTTGGAAATGGATTGATATTTGATGAAAGGTTTTTTTACATTATGGTCCATAAATTGAAGATCTGAACAAAATACGTGCAACAGATTTCGATTCTTACACCATCTATCAACATGTGTATAAAGTCGAGTAATCTCATTTCTCGCGTCGAGAATTTTTGGCAAAACAAAAGCGGCCAGGTAAATCACAAAGGTTTCTATTATGTATCTTGGCTGATAATAAACTAATATGAGGAAACTATAGTTTTTTGGTACATTTACATTGTTGATATGAATCACGTGTATGTCATTCGATTTTAATGAAGTTATTCCTTTCATAACCATATTATAGTGGCATTTGATCTCATACCTGATTTTAAAAAAAATTAATACCTACTCAGCATTTTAAAGATGTTCAATATTCCTTATACCATGATCTGAAACTAAAACTAAAAGTATCGTAAAGTTGCTAAAAGGAGAGTTAATTTGATTTTCTGCAATTTTTCAGAAAATGTTTTAATGGTATTTCAATGAAACAGTAAACGTTCAGAGAGGAAGATCGATGTTCCAGGCTTAATTATTACAGATTCCTTTCTATATTTACTTTTCTTATGATAGTAATGTTAAACTTTTCACTTGCCTACGTTTTAGAAATCGATATTTTATTTGGGATATGTATATGAAAACAGCGATTCTTTATTGAGAAAAGAGCTCTATGAGAGTAGTGTCTTCTTCAAATATACCATTCATAGATTTAATTTCGATTCCGTACTAATGGTCACGTAGCTACTACTATTCAATTTTGTTTTGACTTTTGACAGTTTTTACTAAAATCTAGTAGTTTTGGATTAAAAGATGATATAGAAATAGTATGCATTGGAGTTCATACTATTTCATATATATTCTATCCTATGTGAAACAAAATCAATACCTGTCCACTTATTCCTGTAATAAGAGCTACTTTTCTTTCTTCCTCGTTGTTAGATGAAGCCATTTTCCGGTAAGACACGTATCAGAAATTTAGAATCTGCTGATACATTTGTATATAGAGCGAAGTTATTTATTCATTCGCTCATTCCAGTAGTGAATTCACCGAATTCGTGTACTTATCACTTATGTTATTTAAAAATATAAAATGTATACCAATGTTGCCAATGGAGCTATTGGAAAGTCAATGTATCTGGAAACTAGACTATTGATTTGTAATGTTTTTTTGTAGTCTGGGACTATATGAGAAAGAAATTGAGTGAAACCCATGTTTTTCAGCTAGAACCAACGATTTTGCAAGTCAACTATATTCAGCAGGGAACTATACGATGATTTTTTTCTTCTGTTCAATTCTAATATTAAATGATCCTGACACAATATAGCTTCTTCAAGAGTAATTGATTTAGTAAGAACTAAAAGATTCGAGGTATTGGGAAACAATGTTGTAAACTGTATTGTGAAAATTCATCTAATCTGTCAGCTAAGTCTTTTAGAGCTGGGGGCGTTTTACAACATTCGTGAGTTCTACACAACTGAATGTGTTCTCTTGGTATTCTAATGTGGTTGTAGCTTAATTCCAGCTACAGGCCAGCTAGTGACTGAAAAATCAACATTTCATCTTTATCAATAGGAATATAATTTCACCCTTTCCTGTATAACCGAACAGAAATGTACAACCATACAACGCCTAACACTGACGACTTCCATTTGTGAATATTTTACGTTGGCAACAATGAAATTCTATTAAAGTCACAAACCAGCAGCCGATAAATGAGGGTGCTAGCCAGTATTGCCAATTTGTAGATAAGTATCCCGAATGGGGGATAATTTATATAATATATATGGCATAATTTGATGATTTATGGGTAATTTCGCTCATAATACTTGTGAATATTTAGTGGATAACTTATTGATTTTAACCATTATTATAATTGAGAATATACTGATACAATGAAGAAACAGTATAATATATTCAGATCACAGAAAGATTTGAGTTACTGGAATATGATTTGATTTGTAATGGATTTTATAATCATTTTTATGCATATATAAAATTTAATAGAATTCAAATAGTTTAAGTGAGTGAACGTCTTCAACTATGAATAAAGTGTACGATAGTATATCAAGTAGTAATTTCAACCTAATTTATCCTCACTTCCCCAATACTATACTTAGTTTTCCTGATCATAATACTTTTTCAATGTATAAGAAAACTACTAACGTTTTCATATCAGATATCGAGCTTTATTCAACTGAATATAATTTGCATTTTGCTCTGACGGCTAAAAAGTATTTGTTGTGGGAAGCTTGTTTCATCATTTCAGATAGGTATTGGAAATCCATTAATATTTTGTGTGAATTGAAACATCTGACCTTTTTCTGTCAAAATATACTATATGTCTCACCA
Organism: Leptinotarsa lineolata; assembly: GCA_015342045.1. NCBI lineage: Eukaryota > Metazoa > Arthropoda > Insecta > Coleoptera > Chrysomelidae > Leptinotarsa > Leptinotarsa lineolata. The sequence continues at coordinate 8,086 of WOGR01003130.1, forward strand.
ATGTCTTTTTTTTCTCCACTAATCTACCAAGAATCAGTAAAGATGCCTTTATCGTATGACATCTATAACAATTTGATTTTTCCTGACCATGCGCATCCAAATAAATGAAGATGACAATTCGTTTTCCAAAAACTTCACAAACCAAGTAAAAACCATTTTTCGAGACTATTCTTTTGGGATATATTTTGAGATCCTTGAAATTTTTTATCAGAGATATCACCAGAATGAGAGCAGTGTCAAATACAATTTTGCTTCAATAATTAATTCTAGAAAACCTTCTTAATTTCACTTCTCCACTGCACATCAAGTTATCAAGACATCGTATTTATTTATTATATAACTGAATCCTCATACTTTTCTAAAACATTCAAAACGCAAAAGGAAAAAAACAAAAAACATTCAACAATGAAGGAAAACGAATTCTTAAATTGATCTGAGCATCGGATACTCAAATTTTGACAAATGAATTGCTTTCTCTGTGGAATAATGGAAGTAAAAGAAGTAATGATCCATTTGTCCACCAGATGCAGTGAAAGGTATATTTTTTAGCGGCTCTAAAAATTCGGTATTTCCAGTTTTATATTAAAAACAAATAAAAGTTTTGGAAAAAATATATTTCAAAAGTCAGACATATGCGTATTTCCTATTGCAAGGTATTTTTAAATTCGAATATCCTGGGAAAAAAAAAGAGTTTAAATACATTTCTTTCACTGTTGGAGATTTCTGAGGATGAAAAATACATGCTTCTTCCCTAACAAGTGAGTTGTGGCAACACTGGTGCTAGCTCTGCTGCTGATGCTAGCTGCTAGGTTAAAAATGAAAGTTAATGAAGTGAATGCAATAGTATATAAATAGTGTATATCTATATTTTTATTATTTGAATTGATTTTTATTCAAAAAGTGAATGATGGAGTTACATTTTTATCTAGTTTTTCTTTTGAGTATATATTTGTTACCAGAATCAGAGGTACAGTAATCCAAAACAGGCAAATACGGATGTTAAACTTTCCACATCAAAAAATTTCAGGCTCAGTCATACGAAGATAAAAGATGTAAATGTATCTGCCCAAGCATTGCTTCTGTTTCAAATAAAGAGGAAACCAAAAATCTCACATCAAGAATTTTGTATATAACAAATGATCCGCCAAACAAATGGTATTTATGTACTTCAATTGAACACAAAGAAATAAATGAATAAACTATTTTATTGCAGTAACTGTGACGGAGTTATATTGCCCAGGATAGGACAAGACATTTTTGGGATGGAAAGAGAATTTTGTCCTCGATGTGAATGCAAATATGAAAATCGCAATACAACAATCATAAAAGTTGTTGTTATCATCGTCATTTGGGTAATCTCGATATTGGTGATATACATGGCATTCCTTATAATACTGGATCCCCTTTTAAACAAGCGGATAAAAGGAAATTATCAGGAACACACAAATGAAGAAGTAATTTCCTGAAACTGTCTTTATTCTTTCTGAGAATTTATTTTCCAGGATGATATATCTGCTGGACCAATGTCACATAACATGAGTGTAAGGGGAAATGTTTTGAATAGGGTTGGACACCAGCAAGACAAATGGAAAAGACAAGTTAAAGAACAACGTCGTAATATTTATGACCGCCACACAATGTTAAACTAGTAGTACTCATTCCTAATATATTCTGTGTATTGAAATTAAAGACTATAGTCTGCAAAATCTGATGGGAAACATCTTGTGATTCTAATGGTGTCAAATGAAGATAAATACTTGGTATAATTATATGAAATTGATTAGGCCATAGGAGGATATTTGGGTGGAGCCCAAGTGTGATTTTTGAAGCTAAATGAAAATATGGGTGGAAATTCTGAAAATTCATTATTGTAACACATTTTTAGAAACCATATATCAGAAAATAAATGATCTGTCCAAGGATTTCACATAATAGATGCCAGCATTCCTATCTCATTTGAAAGTAACATGTGTTTTGAACGCCAAATACATGACTTTCATCACCCTTTCGAGCTCCCTCCCGAAAATAAGTTTTCAAGGTAACCAGTGAATAATCTATCTTTTCCCCAAAATGACATCTTAAAAAGTAAAAAAATCGGCAATCTAGAGAGATGGGGGTTCATTTCCATTGACAATATCAAAATTCACTTGCAACAATTTTTGTATTGAATATTTTTATCATGAAGATATTTTTTATCTTGAAGTAAAAATTGAGTTCTGGCAAAGTTGAAAATTTCTTCACCAAATATATCTGAGACAAAGGCATATAACCTTTCTTACCCGTGTGATCGAATTGACCCAATATGTCAAAAAAATATGCTGAAATATGCTTTTTTTTCGTTAACTAGCCTTAGGAACGCCTTAGAAGAAAAAAGTGTATGAGCTGAAGATTAACGAGGTTTTGCCTATTAACGTGCGATTTCTTGCAGTTGATGGAAAATCCATTTAACGTATTTAAAAACACTTCACTGAAATTTCCGCAAAATTGTTTGTGAAAATCTCACTGTAATGTTATTAAATACCATTCCCAGTTTTATGGTGGAGATATTCATTTATAATATGAAAACAGGCAAAAGATGGATAGTTATATTATTTCACAAAATGCATTTTTATACAACTGTCAAAAAAACTTGACATTTCCGCATCTCTATTGATCCGTAAATGTTAACTATTTTTCACCGTAAAAAATAGCTATTTATGATATGAGTGTTAAAAGTAAGGTTTTATTTTATGAGTGAAAAAGTTTGCGAAACAAGCGTAGGGGGATGAGCAATTTCACGTATAATTTTTTGTACAACTGTCATTAAAAGTGGCATTTTTAATGGTTGTCAAGAGTATTGAAAGATGATGTTTACAAAGTAGCCTGTTGAAAATATTTTTAACGCTAGTGTTGAAAGTATTTCCAACACGATTTTTTTCGACCAAATAGCAATAAACAAAACATTCAATTTTCAAGGAAGTTTCATTATGAACAATAGATAATACAGATACAATTAAATTCTTGTTACAAATGTATTATATACATTAATTACATTATTATTATATATGAACATTATTATGGAAAGTACAATTAAAACAACTGCTGATATCGATACCTTGCGACGTTGATTCGCAAATGTGTTTATACCAACTGGGTTGGCACTGCATTTATAATTTGAGTATTTCAAAAAAAACCTTGATGATTCATAACAGAAGGGCGTAATGCAACGTATTTATTGAAATAGTCAATGTTTTTCCAACAATGCAGAAAAAACGACCGATTTTCTTTTTTGTATTTGGAATTTTATCAATCAATGATTTATCCATTAATTTAATGTCGTCTATTAATAAATGGCACAATTATTCACGCCGGCGGGCTCCATATGTTCGGAAATAGTAGCAACTTTTATAATCAAGTATTTTTCATCTGGCGCCTCATTTGTAAACCTCTGGACTTATTCAAACGTAAGAGTTTTCAATTTTTTTGGTCTATAACTTTCATTTTTCCGCTTTAAAAATGCTATTATCCTGAAATATTTGCTTGTATTAACACCAGTTTTAACGACCGCACTCGACTTCATCATTGAAAACTTGCTCCAATAAGTTGAGGAGTTCCATATTTTTCATTTCTCTTCTAGATAGGCTAAGAAGACGGTTTCGCTGAAATTTCCTTCGACGTTTTTAATTCTACACCAGCTAAGAAAATTAGAATATGCAATGTCGTACTGCTGAGCCGATTCTTTGGGGTAACAATTAAATTGAAGCTCTTTTTGCAGCCTCTTCAATATCGTCAGGAACACAAAATTCCTCACTATTGTTCTTCATTATGCAAGACATCAAACACCAGCAACAACTCTGAATGTGACTCTAAATAAAACGCGTGAGCTGTAAACAATAGGTACTGTTTGTTGGTAACCAGGTGATTCGGCGTCACCTGACACGGCCACTTCACAGCAAATGCGATAACATCAAAATAGTTAACTGACAAGAGATGTCAAAGTGTGTTTTCATAGAAATATTAGATTTATCTATTTTATTATGAAAACAGGACAGTTGTTCAAAAAACTTTGTATGATATTTGTGTTAAAATTAAGTTTTATTTTGTTTTGTTCTACGTTTGTTTTGCAAACTTTTTCACTCACAAAATAAAACCTTACTTTCAACACTCATATCATAAATAGCTATCTTCTGTTCAGTTTACAGTTTTTCATTTCAGGGAGCGGTAGTCAATATTTTCTAACATCATGCAGAGATTGAACTAGAATTAGAGTAGAGAAATGAGGATATTTCACTTTAACTCATTTTTTAATCTCCGGTTGATTTTCCATACAGTTGCAATAAATGATAACTATAACAATTACCAACTTCTAGGCCTACTTACTCATGAATTTCTAACCTAAAACTGGAAACATATCGGGTGACTACCTCTCAAATGGGATTGTATTTGTATATTCTAAACTGTAGGAGTAAGAAGGTCAGTCAAAATATTTATTCAGTGCGATTTGTAGATCATTTCTGAATTCATTGTCATAAAACTGAAGAAATATTTCTTGAGCTAACGAGTTCTTGCAATAAATCAACAGACTTCCCACTGCGTTCAGTAGTTTGTTGCAGGGAAATGTGCTCCCAACATATTGCCTTCCTTTATTTTGGAATAGATCTAGCAGCCTGAAATCTAGCTTGTTTCAGTTTCCTGTTACTGGTCCAAAAATTTTGACGTTTTCAAAAAGCAACACTTTAATGTGAGTAAAGACACTCCTGAAGAAGCCATTGTATGGTGAAACACGTGTTGTGTTTTTTGAATACGTTATGGATTTCCATCAAGTATCGGCCAATTCCATCATATAACTTTGACGTTATTTAAATGGTATTACATTCGCTTCAGAATAAACTATAACTAAATAAAATTTGTTTTCGAAAATTGACACAAATTGTGTGAAAGATTTATTTCGCGATAAGTTGAATTTTACAATTGGTAGCAAATTCATTGGGGGTATCCAATTGATATTTTGTTTACAACCATTAATACAACTGATCGATACTTGATGAAAATTCACATTGAAACTTACAAATACTCATGCTAGGGGAAGCTATTGTATAGCGAACACGTGTCGTGGTGTTTGTTAGACCATTAATTTTTAGTAATAAACTTAATAAACACGTCCCCAGAAAAATATTTTGTACTAAATACAAAATGATGCTATATATGTTGGGTTGTTTTATCGAATTGGATACATTTCAAAAATTATTGCAAATGTTTATTTTGCAGATCGTGATGATGAGTTATTGAAACTTCAATCATCTATACTGTCATGGTCGCAATTTGCTGTCACTGATTAATCATGATTAGCATTGCGAATAAATTTATAACATTCAGAATTATATCCGTGTTATATTTGTTCTTCGTTAGTGTAATGATAGTTCGCAAATTAATGGAAACAATTCAACTATTCAGGACTTCTCCAATCTGAAGTATGTGCATATGAATTTGTGAATGGTTAGATTGATCTATCCTAATGTAATATTCTCATTTCCAATATATCTGAATGTTATTTGGGTATAACTTGTACTCGTGTTTCCACTCCCTTGAAATTGAAAATTGTTTCAAAAATTTGTTCCAAAATAGATGGGAAAATTACTTATTGATTACAGACTGAATGAAATTCAGAGAAAATGCCTATATTTGCTATAATAACTAATTTGACAAATTAATGGTGATACCAATAAACCATATGATGCAAAATTATGACAGAAGATGATAGAAGTTCATCCCCTGAAAGTGTTATATCAGGAGTACCTAAAGGCTCAAATGATGGTCCTCTCCTATTTTTGTTATTCACTGCAAATATTTTTTCTCAAATTAAACATTGTCAGGTACAAGCATTTGCGGATGGTAGGAACCTATATCATAGTATCACATCTAATAATATCTTAGCAGCCCAAAATAAAATAAATGATGACATTGAAGTTATACCACTCTGTCGTACAAACACAATTTGTAGCTGAATCCTGGCAAATGTCATGTCATGTTATTCGGCAACATAAACCAAAGACAATATGTTACAGAACATATGAAACTCAAGATAGGTGACCAAATGACTCTGCAAAAATTTAGATATCACTTTCGATAAAGATTTAAAATTGAACGCACATGTAAAACAGCTTATGATTAAATCCTATGCCACTCTCAGAGTTCTTTATCCACATAGACAAAGCTTGTCCCCCTAGTACAAAAAAACCACTTTCCCAATCGCTTACCCTTTCGATCATCAATTATGGAGACCCTGTCTATGGTCCCTTCTTGGATTCGACTAATCAATATAAAATACGTGTGCAAAATTCTTGTGTGTGTACCGTAAAGCTTACGGATATTCTTGATTTCTTGCTGCCCCAAAATCAATCAAAGACATATTTTTAAAATCGGTTTGAAGAGTTTGATCTGCGGACATTTCCATGATTCATGTTGCTTAATGCTCAAATCTTCATTAGTGCCCGCAATTGTGATCATAAATGTATTTTGAATCCAGTATTACCAATTCATGGAAAGTAACCGCCTCCATCTCCATTACGATCATTTTATAGCGTACCCCCTATGACTCAATAGCGTACCCCACTTTGAGAAACCCTCCTCTATTCAATAAATTGACAAAGAGGTTAGAGCTTCATTCTTTCAACCTTAGAATTAACCAAAACCTACACATCCCTCGTCATTCGTCAGCCATGTTCATAAATTCATTTTCCTTTCTAGCTGTATTTTTTCACAACACGATTATTGGAGATCTCAAGCACTTCTCGAAATACACATTCCAAAAGAAACTATAATCAAAATTCAATATGTGACCAGGTGAATTAAATTTTTATTTTAAACCATGTTGTATACTTCCTATAATTTGTTCCATCACACAATCTATATTTTTTTTGTCCAGTTACTTTCTTTTCTTATAATGTATACTAGGTTAGATGCGAGAGTAGCTATAGCTAAATTTCACCTATTATGTAATAAATACTAAATAAAGTCTATTATTAATATTATTGTTACTTTAATAAGATGAAAACACTTTTTTGTCTAATTTCCACTACGTTTATTTATTCTGACGACTAGTTAGTTTTACTAACTTAGTGGAAATAAGACTAAAAAGTGTTTTCATCTTATTAAAGTGATCATGAATTTCCACAAAATAAAAAAGTCATCAATAACACAGTTTATTATTATTATTTGTTCTCTAGCCCGAAGAAGGTAGATTTATGAAAATGTTTATTTTTGAAAGGGTTGTTTGTGGTGCAGAAAAGAATCAAATTTTCTTATGAAAAATCATAATATAAAAATCAAACGCATTTAAAATTCCACATTTTTAATTAACAACGAAATATTTTCGGCATGTGAATAATAAATGAAAAACAATTTTAAATCCTAAATTTCAATGAAGGGATTACAAAATATATAGTTTCTATAAACTTTCCTCTAAGTTAAACTAAATTTATTTTCTACTAATGCAGATTTCACTGATAACACCACTGTCTACTTGTCTGTTTATCTTTATTATAATGTTATAATTTCAGACACAAACTGCTTTTTTGACTATATATAATCTGAGAAGTTACCTTATACAAATGAACTGCATCACATGTGAATACATTTGAATATCCTTATTTCAAAGTCATATTTAATAGTTACTGATCATCAATATTTTCTGCTCATTTTTCATCATGTCAGTGTCAAATTTCGAATGAGGCTATTAATAAATGAAATGTCAAGTGATAGCGTACTTTATTGGTTAAACGTTTTGCTATTCGCATAATTATCTTGAAAATGTTTTTTATAACTGAAGGAATGAACAGGTCTATTCTCATCAAAAAGTGTTGTAGTAAACAGCTTTGTAGCAACTGAAAATTTGTTGTTTTCAAACGTATTCTCAATATTTCCATTATACTGATAATTTGTAATCTACCTACTAATCAAACATTGAAAAAATGCAGGGATTCTTCTATAGGAATATTTGTAATCAAACTATATATCAACATCAAATACCAATATATTTTTGATTTTGTAATTATTTTTGGATTGGGAGTGTTGTTATTAGTACTGTTCCAGAAACACTATTATATATATATATATATATATATATATATATATCATATCATTTGAACAATTCGTGGACACAGCACCCAAAAAGGGGGGTGGGGGCAAACCGACCGCGGACACGTTTTATATCATACACTCGTGTATATATAAAT
>WOGR01003131.1:0-16297 GCA_015342045.1 Leptinotarsa lineolata
ATGGGAAACTTTTTTTTCGAAAAGAAATTTTCATAGCAAATTTTTAATTTCTCTCTAAAAATGTCCACATAGGTAAAATTTATCAGAAAATTTGAACTCCATGATGAGTTTGTTATGTGTACATAAATTGATGACAATTAACCGAACTTGTTTTTTAAAATAAAAGGAATATCTGTCTTAAATGAGCAGAACGTTAACTTTATCCTAGTTGCATAAAATTTGGCATATGCATATAAAATTGCCATAGCCACAACTTTTTCAAATAACTTTCTCTTTAATTCGATCTAGAAATGCACTTTTTCAATTTTTTTCAAAAAAAAAAAATTAATTTGACAAACACTGAACGTCAGTGGGTCGCAGTTGGCCGCATCATTCTGAGTTAAATTCAAAGCAAAAACAAGAGCCGAAGCTAAACTTCATTGAAACTTTTCGAAAAAAAAAAATTCCCATATGGTGCACACTTCAATGGTGACACTGTATATATAAGTAGATTCTGAATCATTTCGAATTTTCAGAATTTCACTGCCAGAGGACTGACGTGGGTGACACAGTATTGATGAAATACACAAATTCGTAAGAAATATATGACATTTATTGAAACTCTGAATGAATCTCTCATAAACTGATGATGGCACAATGATTATTCGAATACCTAGTAAATTGAAAATATATTGTAATACTGTGAGAAAAAAATATCCCACCCTTGATAACAGTCTTGACATTTGTATAGAATAACATCATTTTTTTTCAGGTAGTTTTACTCTACAGTATACATTTTATAAATAATATGGCCATCTTTGTTTCAATATTAAGCTGAAATAATAATAATAACACTATAAGAGTAAAGTATGTCAGTCTCAAAAGCAGTCTCTAGACATTTTAAATGAAGTCATACTATTTGGGAAAGAAAATTTCTGGCTTTCTTGATACAAAAAAATCTGAGAATCTTCCAAAGAAAAGAAGGAAGCAATAATTTTTCAAAAGAAGTAACTCTAAACATAGATATGTAGATCATTCCAAGAAGTAACTTTCAGACACAAAATAGCAAAAAAAGCCTTTCTGAAACAGCTACTCTCATATAAACATTGAATTACAGAAAGAAAAAATCCTTTCGAAACAAATACATTTATATGAACACTGAATTATACAAGAAACACTTTTTTCTACTCAGTTTTTAATCCAAACATCCGTTACAGATTCAAATCAGATATCATTCACAGGATTTCTACACGATATACTAAATGGAAGATAAAAAAACAATGCACTCACATGAAACTCTGCCATCCTCACTGTTAGACAACGTGTTTCGTTGGTTCACTTAAGAATATTCATTTTTCAAAGTAATGAACAATAGAAACAAAACTATAATAGAACAAAATGGGTATTTTTTTAGCAAAAAACTAAGATAATGCTTCGAAACAGTCTAAGTCGATAAAAATTACTTTTCAACAACAACAATTTTTGTGGGATAGAAATTTTTTGGCTTTCTACTACTCCATCTTGATACAGAAAATGTGAGAATCTTCCGAAGAAAGGAAGGAAGCAATCATTCTGAAAAGGAGTAACTCTAAACATAGATGTGCAGATCATGCAGAGAAGTTACCTTCGGATATGAAATGAAAGAAAAAGCCCTTCTGAAACAGCTACTTTCATGTAAACATTGAATTAAACGAAAAAGTATTCTTTCTGAATAATTTCTTTTATATGAACACTGAATTATATAAAAAAATACTTTTTTCTACTCAATTTGTATTCCAAACATTCGTTATAGAATTAAATCAAATATCATCCACGGGATTTCCACACAACATACTAAATGAAAAGTAAAAATTTCACTCACATGAAACTCAGGCATCCTCACTGGTAGACACCGATGTTTCGCCGTAAGACACTTGCCTTAGAGTTCTCCAGTACCAATCTGGATATCTTTATAAAAAAAGCACAGAATTCATTCATAAATTACGATTTTCACATCACGGAATAAATTTCATCTACTTATGTCATCAATGACATCGTAATGTCATTCATTCACCTATTTGATTGAATCCCAGCCAAGAGAAAAAGTTTTTAAATTGAAAGAGTTATATTTTTAGGAGTGGTAATCGTTGGGATAGGAAGAATTGTGTGCTTTTTCTTATAAAGTTATCCAAATTGGTACTGAAGAGCCCTAAGGCAAGTTTCTCACGGCAAAACATCAGTGTCTACCAGTGAGGATGCCTGAGTTCCATGTTATTAAAATTTTTACTTTTCATTCAGTATATTCTGTAGGAATCCTGTATATGATATCTGATTAAATTCTATAACGATTGTTTGGAATACAAACTGAGTACAAAAATGTGTTTTTTGCATAATTCAGTGTTCATATAAAAGTATTTGTTTCAAAAGAACTTTTTCTTTCGTGTAATTCAATGTTTATATGAAAGTAGCTGTTTCAGAAGGGTTTTTTCCATTTTGTGTCTGAAAGTTACTTCTTTGCGTGATCTACATATCTATGTTTAGAGTTACTTTTTTCAAAAATGATTGCTTTCTTCCTTTCTTCAGTAGACTCCCACATTTTTTGTATCAGGATGAAGTAGTAGAAAGCCAAAAACTTTCTATCCCAAAAATTATTCACTCCTAAAAATATAACCCTTTCAGTTATTCAATCTTTTCTTTAAATTTGTAAAACACTCTATTACCTCCTGTAATGAAGTCTGGCACTGATATTTTTTTCATTATTCGATCCATTGGAACATCTGAGATGTCTCTTTCATCAAATTCAAACAGAATGCTGTTTTGATCACTAATTCAAGAAAATTCACTCTCACCTTCTTCATCATGAACAGAAGAACAGATGGCTGCGTCATAAAATTTTGTTTTCCATATGACATATTGGACCAAAACATAATCACCACTCTCATAACGAATTTGTTGATGTGAATAGCCGCTAACTCCTGGTGTTTGTAGACTATGCAATTAAGAGTGGGTTCTCGCGTAAGTAGATATTGGTATAGTATCATCTCCAGAGTTTGTAAATACGGTAAAATTATGTAGTCGTACATGGTTACCCTACAGTAGTATCATCTCCAGAGTTTGTATATACGGTAAAATTCTGTAGTCGTACACGGTTACCCTACAGTTCAGTCTGATAATGAATAGATCCTAGTTTGAAATGATCCACATCCATCAGAGTTTTTCTTTCCTGATACTTGACGACTGTTAGCATTATCTTCTAAAAATTCCTAAACCAAACTCTGCACATTAATTTTGTCTTTCTTTCATTTTTTTTTGTTTGTTTGTGATCAGTTTCCCTATAGGTTAGTGCTTTGTTTTGTATTCTTCATTTTGTACTCATTTACTAACTTTCAAGATATAGCTTCTTTAAACTTTGTATTTTGTTCGTAACCCTTTATTTCACTGTAGTTTTTTTCTAATTGAAATTCAATAAGTTCGACGAGAAGGACTTTCTCCACTCATTCCTTTTTTTAGTTACATCTTCACTCATTTCTTCGATTCTGATTTTTGGCGTTTTTCAACAGACTTTATAACTTTCTTCAATAATTTCTTGACTTGTTTATATTTTTGACGCTGAATTCAATTTATTCCTGTTTTCTGTCTAAAAATCAAAGAATATTTTTTTCCATTTTTTCTAGTTCATCGTTGCTCTCGAGGTATCATTTCTTTAACATTTGTTTATTGCCCTTCACTTTTTTTCCAGTATGCAATCCTTGTTTTTCTTTGTATTCATCTTATTTGAAGGGGTCGCTTTTAATTCTTGGCAAGCCAGCCATTTCAGCTTTTTTTTAATATATCTTTCCTAGCCAAATTCTGTATTTTTAGAAAACGCCATTATGGTTTGAACTGAAATAAGTGCTACACACTGTAACTGTCGAGATAAAATTGATCCTCAACAAAAAAACATCAGTACCCTAGAAACAAGTCAGTCCTTTGGCGCGATATTCTACAAAGGACAGATGCCAACGGACTGACAAAAAATACATGAATTTCAGGTTATGATTACACCTAATGTTTATTTTCCTATTTTCGAATATCAACAAGTTACATTTTAACAAATCATAGTTATTTGTATAATTTTTATTGAGCACAAAATATCTCCAAATGAAAAAGATCTCAAACAGTAAAGTTCGAGGTTTACTGAGTTGAACCTCAAAACGATGAGCAGCCACAGTCCGTCGTGTATTTCTGATATGTACTGTTCTTGGTGGTATCAAATGTGACAAGTCAATTGTTACATTAGAGACATGTTTCATAATTGTGAAGGGCAAGTGAAGCGAGTCAAGACATTGAAAGACAAAAGAGACTCTCGAAGAGGGTACACAAATGCTGAACAATTTCTAAATGAACGTGAATCATTCAACCATATATGAGAATCATCATACCAGACTTACCACCAATAGAAAAATTGTATTCAGTGACAAAAGAACAATCTTCATCTTGTCAGCCACAGAGTGTAACTACAATTTTTGCGTAAATGAAACTTATTTTATAGTAGCTCCCACCCGCACTATCGGTGGGTGTTTCGAATGGTAATTGAATATGATCTGAAAATAATTTTATGTGTCAATATTTCGTGATTACAAAATCAATTTCTTATCAATCCGTGTGGGAGCAATGTTGCAATATTAGAATGAAGTTCTCGTTTTGAATGTATTGAATATAGATTCACGACAGTACTGAAATTACCTGCAGGGTTGTCATATTTGTAGGTATATTTTTGCTTTTATTAGGTGAGTATTCAACTACCTACCTGGAAACATCACAAAACAAACATGCGACCTCAACTTTCATAGTGTTTCTCTACATGAAACAAAACTAAAGCAATTGTAACTTTTCCGAATAATTTTTTGGTTTCAGTATAGTATCTACATCATTGATATAGTTTTTCTTCAATTGAACCGATTGACATAAAAATTTTTATTCATTTTTTCATGATATTTTTCAACTCATGTTTTTGAAAATGAGTCCCACAGTTATCCTCCAGGCAAAGAAATTATCAGAAAAAAATACCCGCTAGAGCTCAAAGCAATTGAATCATATGATTATTTAGTAAAGCTCATGGAATCTCGTCTACTTGATAGAATACAGTATGCTGAATATGAAGGACATAACTTCAACAATCATTTAGGTGTCCTCCAAATCTTTTTTTTGCAGATATTTGAATTTGTTCAGTTCAAATACTGACTTCTATGATTATATGACACTTCAAGAAAAGCTGCTGGAGGTCTGGCGCCTTCAAAAACTATCTGAATCACAATATCCTCAAAAATAAGGTATTGTCATTACCTCGAAAACGTAACCCAATAAATTTTGAACTCTCAGTAAATAAAAATTCTGTATTCGAAATATGTTCCACTTTCAAAAATTTAGGAGTCATATTCACTTTCGAATTTACCTTCAATGCTGTTACGGCCTCAATGCAATTAGTTGGTCGCTGATTGCAAAACTGTTCTAGTTTTTCTGGTAAAGACAGTTTGAAAATAATATATATTGTATACAGATTAATTCAAATTCGTCCCCCAGCATTTGGATCTCCTGTACTACAGGAGATACGGGGCAAAGTTGCGTTTTTGGTGCTTGACAAAATATTGATTTGGAACTTGGTAAAATTCCGAGTACCTATTTCCAAAAATATCTGGAAAAAACTGAAAATACGCATTTTCGGTTTTATTTTTTCTAGCTTTATTTGACAACATAACTCAAAACCAAAAACACATTTCCATTGATACTTTTTTCAGCTATACGTTTTCATGTTCGGATATACTATCCGATGTTTCGTTTTCTGGCAATCATCATCAACTTTTTTCTCTATTGAGGCCGCCATATTTTTTATACAGAAAAAAAAATGGTTCGCATTCTGATTTCATTGAGTTCAATAAAAAAATTAAAAAAAAACTTCATTTGAGATGGTCATGACTGCCATCGAAAAATTTTGTTTGATAAACACTAGTTGTCAGAACTCATCAAACATCATAAGTTTGCATAAACACTTCAGTCGAAACGCAATATGTTGGAACTTTAATATAAATTTGATAGGAATAGGGAGAAAACAGCACAAATCTATTTTGAATTATATCCGGAAAGAATATTATTCGGAATTTTGGACAAACACTTGTCTGAGTGCGGTGCGTTTCCAAAACCAAGAATGAAGTATGGAAGCAGGATGGAACAAAATACTAGAAATAACTTATTAGCCGAGGTAGATAATTTTTCTTTCCATATTCGAAAAAGTAATTATTTTTGGTACTTTTTTAAGATAAATGCGGATCCTTTCAAATCAACTAATCAAGTCTCGGCAGAAATGAATATGACACAGACGAGCGTTTGGAGGAAATTCAAAAAAAGTGGTTTGCAATATTATAAGATACATAATTCACAAAAATTAAATCCAGGTGATCCTGAGAGGATAAAATTTTGTAGCTGGCTCTCGAATAGGGTAGATCCTTCAAACTTCTTGGAAAGCATTATTTGGACCGACCAAAGTACTTTTTTGAACTATGGCGTTTTCAATAGAAATAATGAGCACATTTGTAGTGAAAATAATCCACGACACTCCAGAGAAGTCAGACCACAAGTTTGGTTTCGTTTGAATGTGTGGGCTGGAATTTATTACGACCGAATACTTTCACCTCATTTCTGGGGAAAGCTATCTTCGGTTCTTAAGAAACGAATTCCAAGAATATATGGATACGTTTCTCATTGTTGATTTTGACAGCTGCTGGTTTCAGCATGACGGGGCTCTTCAACACAATATAAGAGCAGTTTGTGAATATGTACACCAAAGATTTCCTAATGTGTGTTCAGGAAATTCTGGACCAGTGAGATGGCTGGCAAGGTCACCTGACCTTACAGTTTTGGGTACTTTTTTGTGGGGTACTTTGAAGAGCAGAATCTATGGGGAGCAAGAATATGACACAGTAGATAAACTCAGAGAAAATATTATCACACAATTCAGGTCTATTAGAAGAAGGGATATTGTTAGGGCTGTTCTTAATTTGAGACTAGAGCTTGCTTACGTATTCAATAGGAAAGCCATCATTTCGAACACTTGTAATACTTTTTTTGAGAAGTAGGACATTTTGCCTGACGAATTTGTGCAAATGTATGATGTTTGAGGAGTTCTGACAACTAGTGTTCAATGAACAAAATTTTTCGATGGACTCATGATCATCTCAGATGAAGTTGTTTGTTTAATACCAGTAGTTCCAGAAGAGCAAATCATAACAAATTATGCATCAATGAAATCAAAATCAGAAGCACTATTTTTCTGTTTGAAGAAACAATATGACGCTTATGATAGAAAAAAAAAACTTGTTGATGATTGCCAGAAGACGAAAGGTCGGATAGTGAATCTGAATATGAAAACGTGTAGCTGAGAAAAAGGATCAATGAAAATGTGTCTTTGGTTTTGGGCTATGTTGTCAAATAAAGCTAGAAAAAAAACGAAAATGCAAATTTTCAGTTTTTTTCGGATATTTCCAAAAATACTCAGAATTTCCAAATTTTCAAAACAGTATTTTGTTGCGCACAAAAAATGCAACTTTACCCCAATTGAAGCTTCGATGTCTCTCCTGTAGTTTAGGAGATCCCGATGGTGGGGTCGAATTTGAATTACCCTGTATTCATCAATAAATTTATCGTGCATTCGGTCACCACTTTACCAAAATTCAATTGTTAGCATGCATAAAGTATAGAATGGAATGAAATAAAATATGTTTTTCGACTACGTTATGACAATATGATGTTTGTAGCACATCAGAACAAGTATACAATTCTAAAAATCAATTGATTTTACGTTGAATTCTTACAGAAAATTGAAAAATTTATGGAAACATATTTTCATTGATTACGAAAATAATGCATGTTCAGATATAGGAGGACAATGTATGGACCCAACTTAATGTATTTTTTTGTCAAACCGGTAAATCAGTGCCGTTTATTCTAGTCATATCGGCTTGCCTGGTGTTATAATTCTAAAAGTCCGATTGTTCAAAAACCATTTCATATATTTATAATTTCTTTTATAGCACTAAATAGGCGAAAGAGGCTTATTTCAGAATCAAATAAATAAAGGGCGACAAGTTTCTCTAAAACCAGCAATTACAATCATTGAATAATTGTGATTGCGAGTTTCAGCAGTCTATTGTTCTATTGTCGAAATATTTTAAAACCACAGGAAGCGCTACCCCAAAGTGAGCCGTCATAGTTTGACAATGAAGAAAATAGGTTACTATTTAAGTCTTCATTTAAAATTTTTTCTGTAGCATACGAAAAATGAGTTGTATACTACACAATTTACGTTTAAATTATAGAGTATGAAAACTCCAATTCGATATATCGTCTATTGTTAATCCCAGTAACTTCACACTATCACAAAATTGCACCGGAACAACTGAGAAAATAGTAAATTTTTGCGTTTTGTTATTATTCAGCTAGATATTGTTCTTGATAGAACATTTACATGTCTCTGTTTGAAGATGTTAAATAACACTTCAACTCATCTCATTGCTTAGGAGAACAAACCGAAGTGTATTGTTCAAATTGAAGGGGTTATATTTTTAGGAGTGATTAATTTTTGAGTACTGAAGAGCCCTAAGGCGAAACACGGTGTCTACCAGTGAGGATGGCTGAGTTCCATGTAAGTGCATTTTTTTCATCTTTCATTTAGTATATCGTGTAGAAATCCTGTCAATGATATCTGATTTGAATCTATAACGAAGGTTCTAATACAAACTGAGTAGTATTTGTTTCAAAAGAATTTTTTCTTTCGTATAATTCAATGTTTATATGAAAGTAGCTGTTACAAAAGGGCTTTTTTTTCATTTTGTATCAAAAGTTACTTCTTCGAATGATCTACACACATCTATGTTTAGAGTTACTTCTTTCGAAGATGATTGCTTTCTTCCTTTTTTTGGAAGATTCCCACATTTTTTTGTATCAAGATGGAATAGTAGAAAGCCAAAAACTTTCTTTCTCAAAAACCGAACTGGTATTATCAACAAATGAAAAATATTCATTTGTTGATGAGGAATTGGGGAGATCATTCAGATGAATGATCAAGTGAAATGGCCTCAGAACTGAGCCTTGGGATACCCTGTATTCGATTCTGAAATTGGATTTTTCGTTATTGAAGATACAGCTTGGGCTAGGTTATTTGAATATAACTCTGATGATGGATGTTCGGAGAAAATGTATAAAATACTTCTTTATTAAATATCATTTTTTTTATACCGAAAGAGGTTATGGAATTATGCTTCTTTTGAAATCTTCAAACTTTGAGTTGATACATGATGGATGTACCTCAACTGCTCTAATCACCTTTCATGAGTTGTTGAATGGGCAACCTGACTGCCGTTTACTGAAGAGGATGAAATTCACAAAACCTAGGCTAGTCTGACGTTGACAAACAATATTCTATAATTCACGTAATCATTAGGTCACTGATTTTTAAAATGTACAAATACTGAGTAATATATTGAATACTGGTCTAGTCTGCGTGATTTTTTATTATTTTTACAGACGCTCTACTCTCGTTGTGGTGCTTGACTTGAGCATATGAGTCAACTCAAACAATCAATATGAAAAGCGTTAGTCATTAGAAGGTTAACTGTTATTATTTCATTCATACTTTCTGTACGATGGCTTTTTGACAAATTCACTCAATAGTTGATTTTCATAAATGAACATATCCCTAAATAATAATAGACAACAAAGATATCGGAAATTCAACCGTCTTTCATGTTTCCAGCCTCATCCCAATCCGTCAACAAAATGCAGTGGTTTCTGGACGCTTCTCCAGACAGTATCCATACTCATAGATTGACAGAGGCGTGAATGGGATCCTTTTAATTCACATTTAATGAGCTTCCTATTGACTGACTGAACTCTGTTGTGCTATTGTGTTCTGCGGCTTTAGTCGCAGTGAAGTGAAAAGAGATCCGTGATAATATACTGAAATATCAGAAATATTGTTCCTCTATGGGGAAAGTATATTTTTGAATGAATAGTTGAAGGTTATGCCAGCTATACAGTATGATTTCGACAAACATCACATATTTACAAAAACATCTGGATTTATCTTAGTAAGATCGTTATTTCTTAAAAACGGTAAAGAGAATGTGCTGAGATGTGGTTATGTGATATTCGTGGGATTATGGAAATCAATTATTTAATGTCGGGATTTTAATTTGGTTTGATTCTCAAACAAACTTTATTTCTGGTATGATTCGATGAAAAACAATATGAAATTCATATAACAAATTTTGAATCCAAAAAAAAACATTATAAACCGTTTGAGATGAATTATAACAGATATTTTTTATCGCACTCAATCAGGCTTCTCTTTTAGGGACAGTTGAGTCCATCAATACATTTGTAGTTCAGCTCATCACCACTGATGAGATCTATGCTTTACCAGAACCGCGCTGTCTAGTATTGAATCATAAATGCGTTGTATTTGGGCTTCAATTTTCAACTATACTCAAATGCCGTAACGTATTCAAAAAACTGTTTAGCAAAAATCTCACAATAAAGTGTTTTTTGAATACGTTAGTTATGGATTTTCATCAAGTATCTGCCAATTACATCATATAACAAATTCCATAATAGTAGGCACTAAATTTCCAAAAATATTATTGCATTGAAACGAAATCATAAAATATATAGAATCACAGCCTGACAACAATGTTTTCGATTCAATGCATTAATATTTCTGAAAATTTACTGCATATTGTTATGGTTGCCTAGCAGAGAAAACAGCAGTGGAAGCTAGAGGACGAATCTCGTCGACTGTCGATGTCGAAGCATGGCTCTGCAACTGACCACGCTGAGGAGCCTTGTTTATTTTTGATGTTCGAGGATGGGCTTCTCTTTCAATCCCATATATGGGGACTTTGTAAAGGGAGGTGCCATCGCTCTTAGTCAGTGTGGCTTTTACTTTGATGACAGTTGAACCAGAAATTCATTGTGGTTCAGCGTAAAACCTATGGCGGGTTGAAACAGCGGTGTCATAAATGTGTCGTGTTTTGGTTTCTATTTTCTTCTCGTGAGCTCACGAGAAGCTCGGGCTTCTTTTTTGAGGACAGTTTAGTCCAGCAAGACATTAACATTCAACCTACCACCACTGGTGAGACCTATGAAGTATGGCTGGTGTTGAATCATGAATGCTTGTATGGGCTCTAATTCTCAACAAATATTCTTCAATCAACATCAAAATCTTCGTCAAAAATCATTTAAGCTGGATACAAATCTGATGAAATACTGGGCGGATAGTGATGCATTACTAAATGTTGGGAATTTTTTGAGATGTATTTTACTTCACCCACCTGTCACCCCCTTACGTACAACAACCCTCACGAGTCGATAAAAAACCGTTATTTGATTACTTTTCTGTTGAACTCATGACAATGAAATTATCAATTTTCGTTTTTTGGGTAACCTTTTATTGTGAAGTTTTTCTTGAATAATCAACAAAACTGAGACACATGTTCACATGTTCACATACAACACCTCCCTCAGGTGAACTCAATAAAGTGTGATACCTCACGGATCTTCATCAGTATCGACAGCTTCTTCACATCAATAGGCCGCTAGTTTCCTAATCAAATATTGCCTACAGGTATCGTTCTCATAAAAAATACGAAATGTGAATTAGGTTCATTCGATCTGCAAAAAAGAGTATACAAAAATTGAAGAAATTCAAGAAATTAGAGGAAAAAAATGAAATTTTGGGAAAATATATGGAGTTAAGAGCATTTTCGAAAATTTTCAAAAAAAGAATGATTTTCTGATAATTTATTTCAGAAGTGTTGGATGTATCCTGGCTATGATTTTCACTTCCGATAAAAACGTAACTTTTATCAGAAGCGATCTCTCCTGTCAACGAGAGAAAATGCTGGAACCCCAAAACTTTGATGTTATGTGCTTCAAAATAATATCACAGATCACTAAATTCATATACCTCGTTTATCGACCACCTAGCGATACACAATATAAGGAACTATTCTCTATACTTGCAAACACCATTGACTTCCTGCAAATCAATCACCTTAGTGCCGAAATTTCCATATTCGGGAAAATTCAATGTTCACAATATCGAATGGCTCAAATTTTCAAATTTCAACGATGAACAAGGGCACGAAGCTGAGGCTTTTGCAATAAGCAGCGGACTTACCCAGATTATGAATGAGCCAACCAGGATTTCTGAGCGTGATGGAGAATATGCTAATCTTCTGGATTTAAATCTAACAACCAATCCAGAATTCCACACAGTCACCGTAACGTCTCCATTGAGATATTCTGACCACAAACTCATTTCAGTGTTGAGTGGATTACCGATAAATGTTACGGAAAAACCTAAGCTGCGCAAAGTTTGGCATCACAAATGTGCTGAATGGGAGAATCTGCAAAACTATTTCCGAATTTTGGTTACATGCTTGTTTCAACTTTAAAGATCCATCAACCTGTGCTTCTGAAGTCACGAAAGTTAATCCATCATCCATGGACATATACATTCCTTTTTCAATGAAACTAACTTTTAACGGCAAAACTTGATTCAACAAAAATTGAGAGCAAGCTGTGACCTCCAAAAATCTCGCCTACCGGCAGTGGTGCAGAAATCCCAGTACCGAAAACCAAACAAGGTTTGTCAATGCTCGCAACAGCTGCAAACTTAGGATAAATCAAAGCAAAGAACTTCACAATCAGAGAATTAGGGATGAACTGCTTGTCAATCCCAACGGGTCTAGATCCTTCTGGTCGGTAGCTAAAGCTGTTAATCATCTTTCAAAAATCCGCAATTCTACCATTAACACAAGCGGGTGGTTCAATTGCAACAACACCCATAGAAAAATCAAATCTATTAGCTGAACAATTTGCGTCCCACTCCACAGTCAATTTTCTAGGAAAGGCACCACCCAGTATTCCCACACTAGAATCCACAATGCTGGAAATTACTTTTCGACAACGCAACGTCTAGTCAGGCGAATTTTGATACAGCTCAATATCAACGAGGCGTCTTGTCCTGATGAAGTGCCTGTCATCGTACTTAGAAAGTGCGAAAATGAATTCACACCAGTATTTTGCAGACTTTTCAACCTGTCTTACAAGAAAGATGTTTTTCCTTCTTGTTGGAAGATTGTTCGCGTTCAGCCTATTCCCAAAAAGGGCAAGAAAAATCTTCCAAATAACTATATACCAGTTGCTTTGCTATCAGTGATATAAAAAATCATGGAGAAAACTTTAAACTACCATATCCTTAAATATTTGGAAGGCTTTAACATCTTGAGCTATCATAATCGATATGGCTTTCGGAAACAAAGATCAACAGGCGACTTTCTATCGTATGTCACCCACATTTGGAATAACGCAGTCGAGGAACATGGAGGTCAAGAACTGTTGCGCTTGATATTTCCAAGGCCTTTGGCCGTGTGTGGCATGGGGGTTTGCTGGCGAAACTTCGAAACAATCTTTCGTCTTTTGGAGTGAATGCGGACCCTCATAATTATAGCACACGTCATGGTGATATGTTAAGAATACCCTCTCACAAAACAACCAAATTTAAAAATTCTCCACTATACAATTCAATCAAACTGCCTTGAAGGAATATTGTGAATAATTCAATATTATATCACCTGTATAAAGTTCTCCGTTACAATTTTATATTTTTTCAGATTGTGTAAGGTGAAAATATGCAAAGAAGGTCGATGAAAACTCTCGTTTCCTCCACCAAAATGACTTTTGTTGATTGCGTCAGATCTTTCTTTAAATGTTGTAAATTATTCTCAGAGTAAGTGGATATGGATATTGGCAACTTAATAAACGTATCTTGAAATTCCACTTATTCCAGCAAATTTTGAATTTTTTTTGCGTTTTCTGAATATCCAAATTTGTCACAGTCTACAGTTTCATAATGCACATATGCCGTCTTTTGTTCTCATTTCTGAAGTCTTATTAAAAAATACAGCTATTGTGTAACTGCTCAATGACCTCTCCTAATTTCACAGATTCGCAACCTCCAGACGTCACCCACAACACGGCCCAAGGTCAGGGCGGCAGAAGGGCAGCAGCAGACAGAGTGAACAGATATGCCTCCTCGACTTCTGATGACACCATCGGCACTGGCACCGGACGATGGAAAGTTTCGACCAAAATCCAACAACTGCTCAATACTCTGAAAAGGCCAAAACGGCGACCACTTCCAGAGTTCTACGAGGACGATGATATTGAACTGGAAATAGCGGCCAATCCCAAGGACCCCAACGCCCCCAAACCAGAAGGTAATTAAATTTTTCAATAAAATTTCCGTTAATAATTCTCTGCTTTCTATTTTTATTGTTTCTGTTCCTTCTTGATCTTTTTTTCGCCCATGCCGTTGCCGTCTAATTTGACATTAAATTTATGTCTGGAATCATCTTCATAGTTAAAGATCCGGAGGCATTCATGCACCAATGGTACATAGAGTATTTGTTAGCGAAACAAATAAAAAAAAACAGTAACAGTCAAATATTTGACATGTAAATAATAATAAACTTGGTCCAATAATATATCTTCAACATATGGGTGTTGTAGAAAAATTTGTTTTATCCAGACAAATAATTGTGAAGTCATAGATGCAATAGAAGGGTGTGGTAGAATTGGTCAATACTTGATGAAAATCTATATCAAGTAACACTTTATTGTGATATTTTCACTAAATTGCAAAACCTAAACACGTGTTTCACTATATAAAAGCTTCTTCAGGCGTTATAATACAGGTTTCAAGTAACACTTTTTTTCAAATTCAATATACTTGACAAAGTATAAACATGCATATGCCTTAACATACTATGATTCATGAGATATAGGGTCAAAATAAATAACAATAACAGTAAATATTAATCTAGTAGATTATAAAATAAATAAAACACAACATGACAATTATAATACGAACACTAATGAACACTGTCTCAAAATAACTTTCGATTTTTTCTGATCACAGTATAAGTTTCAAAGGGTTTAATTTATATGGACAGATGATTATATATTAGATTTTTGATTGATTTTTTTCTTTGGAATTGGTAGATTTATGTCATTTCTTTGGAGGATGATTTCGGCAGGTGATTTCACCAGTGATCTTGTATTTTGATTTTTTTAATACTAAACGGACAGCTTCGAGAATATATAAAGATGGAGCCTTGATATATCCTTTACAAGATACTCTCGGTCCTACTTTACAAAAATAGCGAATGGCACGCCTTTTTAGAACAAAGAGAAGGTTGAAATGTTCTTGGTTACAAACTCCCCAGGAAACAAATCCATAACGAATATGAGATTCGATTAAGGCATAGTAAACCTACGTTGCTGTTGCTATATCAAGCTAGTTTTCAAATATACTCAGTGCATAACAATCCTTGATCCTGGCTGTCTAACAGGACATTGAAAATTTTGTTCTTCATCAATGTGTACCCCTAAAAACTCAATGTACATTTTTTTTATTAGGCCACTACCCAAAAGATTATCAGGCAAAATACACTGAAAAGATACACAGTTTTTCAACATTGTACGACGGTAAATTTTTGTTTTGAGATTTTCACTGAACAGTTTACAAAACTCAACACGTGTTTCACTATACAGTGTATAGTAAAACACGTATATAAAAACTCAATGTACATTTTTTTTATTAGGCCACTACCCAAAAAGATTATCAGGCAAAATACACTGAAAAGATACACAGTTTTTTAACATTGTACGACGGTAAATTTTTGTTTTGAGATTTTCAATGAACAGTTTACAAAACTCAACACGTGTTTCACTATACAGTGTGTCGCAAAGTATGGAATAAATTCCATATTTCCAAAACCAAAGGTCGTTTTACAAAAACCTGAAACACGTCGATTTTTAATTTTAATATACTACATTTTACAACAAGATTTCACTATACAGGGTGACTCATATTAATGTGATGACGACATCGGTAATTTTTTTAAATGCAACACCCTGTATTTGGTGTCAGTTTTAGATAATCCGTAACGAGCTGATTCCAAAAAGGTATGATACTTGGGCATCGTCCATAGATAAGAATATCTATGGACGATGACTTGGGGTCTAACGAACAGAATTTGAAAGATATGCGCTTAGAAAAAAAATGTACAAACTATCTACCTGCTACCCATCAAAGGGACGAGCGAGGAAGGAAGACAGTCTACTGCCAGCGGTCACCGAACTTGCATCAATAATTCAACTTTGTTTTTGTTACAAATAAAATATTTTCGCACCACTTTAAATCATCGTTACTTCTCAAAACCACCCACAACTAAAGAGT
>WOGR01003132.1:0-16294 GCA_015342045.1 Leptinotarsa lineolata
GCGGACATTTGTATGAAATCATCTTCAAACATTAAATTATATTGATCGTTATATCGATTCCAATGAAGATTTCATCAATTTTTTCAAATTTGTTGTGTTTTTTGAAAATCAAATCCTATATCTTTTAAAAAATCACCCGTTATAAAATTACTAAAATAGTAGAGACAATTTTTATAATTTTCAACACATTGATTCAGGACTTTCGTTCATCTTTCAATTCTAACTGGGTCTTGTACTTGTCTCTAGTTCAAAACATGGGCACCAGATGGAATATCGCTTCATTTTGAATTCTCTGTAGTAGCCCATGATTTATTTGGTAAGAATCTGCTCAATAATGATTTCATTTTGTTCCAGGCTCTGATAGCCCAGAAGAATGAGGAGATCGAGAGGTTGACGCGGCAGCTGCAGGAAGTCGACCGCGAACTACTCCGCGATGCGAAAGTGCGCGAACTGCAGAGTGCGTTGGAACAGCGCGACACCGAAATATTGAATTTGCGATCGCAGCTCGACAAGTTCCAGAGCGTGTTCAAGATGCACAACCCGACCAGCCCGAAATCGGTCGTAATGAACAGTCGGCTCAGACCGAGGAAGCAGCGCGCGGGTATTTCGGCCGAGCCGCAGAGCGAGACGTCCATTATGGAATTAAGCAAGCAGACGTTCGAGACGCATCCCAAAGACGAATGGTAATGATTGATTGATGAATGTATTTTTTTTTCAACGACTTTTGATTGTTGTGTTCCCCCAGATGTGTTTCCAGGGAACACATCCGGGGCTCCTACTCTTTAGCATTTAATTCACGTAAATCAACGAATCATTACACATGCGACGCGATAAAATACAAACTTTTATTTAGCATCTACTTCTACAAGTGAAAAACGCAAAAACGGACAAAAATGCAAGAAACGCAAGACATTCAAAACCAAAAACAGAGCGAGTAACAGAAAGAACTCAAATACTTTAAACACTCAAAAAACGTAGAAAACATGAAAAAAGAAAAAATAAAAAGGCATGAGTGCCAAAAACCTCAAGAAAACGCAAAAACGGATGAAATAACATGTAAACGCACACAAATAATATTATACATAACACACACAAAACAAACAACACATAAAAAACAAAACACACAAAAACAAAAAAATACAAAAAAAACAAAAAAAAAAAAAAACACAAAAAAAAAAAAAAAAAAAAAAAATAAAAAAAAAAAAAAACAGAAAACGCAAAGAACAATATTTAAAAAAAAATTAAAAAAATAACACAGCAAATAACACGAAACAAAAGTACAAAAATTTAAAAAAAAATCACGCAGAAACTAAAATGCCAAAAACGCAAGGAATACAAAAATACGCTAAAAATGCAAAAAGGACTAAAAAACGTAAAAAGCGAATAGAACTCAAATAAACGCACACATATCACTCAACTCAAAAAGTGAAACACGCAAAGAACTCCAAGAAAACCAAAATATAACGTAAAAATACAGAAATCACAAAACACTCCAGAAAACGCAAAAAACACATAAAAATTAAAAAACACAACGCACAGCAACAAAAACAACAACAACACAGAATTCACACAAAAACTCAAATACTCAATAGGTACGCAAAAAACACAAGGAAATACGAAAAACACTAAAAACGCAAAAAACTAAAGAAATCGCAAAAAAACAAAAAAGGCAAAAACCTTTAAAATCACAAAAAACTAATAAAACGGAGATAGACGCAAACATATCACACCACACCCAATACAAAACACAAAAAACGCAAAAAGTGGGGAAAAAATAAAAAATCTCACACAACACCCTCATACAACACATTGAAGACAAACAAAAAAAGGCAAAAACTCGAGAAAATGTACAGAAGTACAAATGGCTCCAGAAAACGCACAAAAATGAAAAAAATTGAAAACAATCAAATAAAAGGCCTAAAAACTTCGAAAAAGACAAAAAGTAAAAAAATTTGAAAAGGGGAAAAAACTTCAAAAAACGAAGAAAAAAGGTTAACGGTTGCGTTTTAATCAATGAAAGCTCTTATTTACGCTACGTACATCGAAGGGAGATAGTATTCAAACTTGAATTGCTGACAGTATCTTAGAATTGTGGACGATTAGTGATGTATTACCATCGCTTGGCAACTTACTGTTCAT
This sequence comes from Leptinotarsa lineolata, assembly GCA_015342045.1. NCBI lineage: Eukaryota > Metazoa > Arthropoda > Insecta > Coleoptera > Chrysomelidae > Leptinotarsa > Leptinotarsa lineolata. The sequence goes on from WOGR01003132.1 coordinate 2,140, forward strand.
TCATTGTAAACTTTCTACGGTTTCATTCATTTCATACTAGACATATAGTTGTTTTCACAATTAATAAACTCTGGTCATTTGATATACAACATGTTCGATTGATATAGATGTAGAAATTCATATGAAATGCAGGATAAAGAAAACTGCTTTTGTCTGATTTCTACTACGATTTTTATATATTACGACCGGTTTCGGTTTGTTAGAGTTACTTGAAAATGGTCCAATAAACCGAAACCCATTGTAACAAATAAAAATCTCTCTAAGATAAAATAAATTAAAATCATGTGGTTACCGAAATTCGATAAAAAACACTCAAAACCTATTGAAATATACTCAAAACTTATTTCATGTTGAGGCATTGATAATAAGAAAGAAAGCAAAAACCACAGCAATGTTCTTTTAAATGGTATCCTATAAAAAACGGTAAATAATTTTCGTGGCAACGTTAGTTTAAAACGCTTTGTCAAATTGTTTTGTAGGTGACAACATTAGTTTTCAGTATTTTAATTTAAGTATTAAGTTAACTTCGAGTCTAATAAATGGTTAGATTGACAAAAATGCATAAAATAATAGTTTTGCAAATGATTGGTTACGGAGATAAAACCCGAACACAATAGCAAGTAGCTCGCCTATTTCATGGGAAATTTCCGAATTTACCGCCCATATCTCAAAGAACAATAAGCAAATAGAGAAGCAGTTTCGCGAGTTTGGTCATGTGGGTCAGATAAAAAAACAGTTGCTAATGCAATGAGTGATGAACTCAAATCAGATGTGAATCTTGAGTTTGAGGAAAACCCACATATATCGAGTAGACAGACATCCACTACATTCAATGTTAGCCATACATCGATAGTAAACATATTAAATGACATATAAAATGATACCTAATCTCAGGAGCTCATGGAAGACGATTTTGATAGAAGAACTTATTTTTGTGAGCAAATGATGGACATTTTGGATAACGATATCATCTAAATAGAAGACGTTATGTTTTCTGGTGAGTGTACTTTTTCCCTTAACGGTCTTGCTAATAAGCAAAATTGCACACGCCATGCCCTCAAAAGTTTTATGTTTGGAAAGGGTTTGTAGGAAACCATATCATTGGTCGCTTTTTCATTGGAGGCAACTTAAATGGCGATAATTATTTGGCACTACTTCAAAATGATGTGATTCCGAGTTTAGCAAATTCATATCCTGATCCAGGAAACCTTCAAGTTCCTGTGAATACGATATGGTTTCAGCAGGATGGAGCACCACCACATTACCAAGTTAATGTCCGTTAATACCTCTATACAACATTTCCCAATCGGTGGATAGGGAGGGAGGATCGATTGAATGTCCAGCGCGATCACCTGATCATTGGATTTCTTTTTATGGGAATATGTTAAGACCGATGTGTACAAAACTGAACCTTCAGATTTGAATGACTCATAAGAACGAATAATGCTTGCGATTAGGTCGGTCACGCCTGATATGTTAAATAATGTTAGTAGACAGTTTTATTTGAGATTAGGATGTTGACAAGATATTCGCGGTGAACATTTTGAACATCCAGTTCGTTAACATTCATAGCTCTTTTTCGTATTCTACATTTCATTACATTTTAGTTTTTGAGTGTATTTTATTTCCCATTTGAAAAATTGGGAGTAGTACCTGTCATTCGATGGGGGTTGAAGATAGGGATGGCATTTCTACGTTGAAGAATGTCAAATTATAATTTAAATTTGACGTGTTTCGGGATTTTTCAAGAATATGTACCGTAACCGAAATAATGAATTTGTTCCATTTGTCTTTTACACACTGTATAGTTCTCGTGTATTGTATTCAAAGAAAATCTATAATAACTGTCCTTATGATGAAACTTTGACAGTGGCAATTGAAAATACCTAAAATCCTTGAATTTTTTAAGCTGTGGACTAGAACTACGTTTCACGATGAAATCACAATTTTAAATTGCAACCTTGCGAAACTGAGCTAGTTGGGTGTATGATTTCGAGATATTTTTTGTTGAGTCTGGTTTAAAAAATAACTAAATCTGAATCCTCAAGAATGAACATAAATGTCTCAAATTAAATCTTAGATCTCAAAAACTGAGCACTTGGCACTTGATAGTGCAATCAAATGACTCGCATATTTATCAACATTTCTTAACTCCTTATTATAAATCAGTACTATATGACTGAATGATCTATTATATACAGGGTGGGCCATCAAACTCGTACCGCAAAAACTTTTTACAAAAATCTGAAAACACGTCAGTTTTGTGGTGGGACAAGATTTGATATAGAAACCACTGCAAAATATCCAATCCTCTAAGCGGGGATGTCATCCCCCTAATTGTTTTTAATAGGAATGGGAGTTGAGTGATACGACAAGTGGGCTTTGGATACTGATTTGTTTTTGAAAATTGGTTCACTCCTTCAAAAGATATGCTGTTTTGAAATATCAACATTACAAAAAAGCAATAGTCAGTTACATCGTTTTTAAATAAAAATATTTTGTATTAATCCGATTGTTCAAGATGAATTCCTTTGGAAAAATGGAAGGTTTTTGCTTTTAAAAATAAATGAATCTTCATTTTTAACATTCGATAAATCAGATATTGTCCTAAAAACAGAAACAAGTACTTCTGTTAGTTTCAAAAATATCCAGAAAGTAAGTTATCTTAATGAGATGAAACTAAGTCTTGCAATTTTTTGCAGTAAAATTATAAACAAATTAAAAACTGGACTTGAGTGAGTTGTCCGCGCGTTGGATGCCGCGTTTGCTCACTTTAGCCCAAAAACGTGTTCGAATGAACATTTCCAACGCTCTGTTGGCGCCATAAGTCTGAGGTTTGGCGCTGAATAATTACTATAGATGAAACTTGGATATATTATAATACTCCCGAAACAAAAATACAGTCCAAACAGTTGACTGCAATGAGGGAACCGGCTCCAAAACAGCAAAACCTATTTTTTGTCTGGGAAAGGATGGCGACTGTTTTCTGAGATAGTCATGGAGTTATTTTAATCGAATATCTTCAAATAGGAAAAACCATTACAGGAGCATACTACCCATCATTACTCAACAAGTTGAAATCAGAACTTGCGAAAAAATGGCCACATTTACAGAGAAAGGAAATCCTGTTTCACCAAGACAAGCATCGTCATACACCTCAGCGGTTGCCATGACGAAAATCCACGAAATGCGGTTTGAACAGCTTGACCAACCGCCTTACTCCCCAGATCTAGCCCCAAGCGACTTCTTTTTGTTCCTTACATATTGCACTTGGAGGACAGAGATTCAAATGAAGAGGCAATCAACTTCGTGAACAATAATTTTGCAAAGAAAAACGCCGAGTACTGTTTGGACAGGTTCTGGGAGGAGTGTGTAGAGTTAAAAGGTGACTATGTTGAAAAAATGTCTTGTATCTTTTCGGAAACTTTTCAGACTATCTGCTGTTCAAATGCCATTTTCATTGCTTAGTCTTAGCCCAAGAAATGTCAAGAGATGGTTTCGCTTGAGGAAACATCAAACTGCTATAAATTAGTTGGCATGGCTTCAAATCGACGAAATGGGATCAGATTAACAATCATTTCGCTTCGTTAAATTGATTATATTTACTCGGGAAATGCCCATACGTTCGAACAACTGCAGGAAATGTTAATAAAGGTGATTTGTCCATGCTCTTAATAATTCCAGTCTCGTATTCTCCTCGATAAATTTCCGCTTTCGGCTCACTTTGATCGTTGTTGAACTTTCATTGTTATCGAAGTTGTAATAGTATGGACAGAATTTATATGGGGTAGTCATTTGAAATAGGCCACCATGCTTGTATCGAAAATTATTACTCTTTTTTTTTCTAAGAGCGGTATTCTACAGGGCGGCCATTGGAAACAAAACAGAGCAGGTTTTTATATTTGGTGGTGGTATTTATAAATGCCCTATTCAGTCGATTTTTATTCTGAAGGGGGAATTTTACTCTCAACCTTGTTACTTCCACCCTCCGAATCGTAAATAGGTTTAAGGGGTCGGTTTTGCTTCTTCGAAAGGTCACTTGATTCCTGTTTTCAACACTTAACACTTTTTTCAATTCGGTGTAGTAGATATCGAGAAGAAAATCTGACAAAAACAAATGTCAGTTCATTTTTGCCTTCAGGGACAATTTTTTTGTTATGTAACTAGCACGAAATTGAAATTTTATAGAGGTTCAGAAACAAATAACCTTAATTGCATCACATATGAATAATTTCAATAACCTTTTTTGGACATTGTAGAAAAACGCTTATTTTAGATGGCGCCACTTTTAAAGAAAATATTTCAGGAAAAAATCTTTGTCATATCAATCCTTATCTTCATTAGGGATGCAACAATATGGAGAAGGAAACAGATTATGATATTCAAAGATATATCAGTCAAAAACAACTTGCAGTGTATGTAAGGTTAAGCTGCAGGATGAATTAAATGTGGACACAACATATCTACGTGTAGAGACAATAAAATAACCTCATGAAGTTGAAGACAACAGCAATATTTTACATCACAAAATGATATATTATTCCTGAATATACACCTGTTGCTCCTTGAAGAGGAAAAATGCCAACTATGTGGAAATCTCAAAATTTGAAGTTGACAAATGACAGTTATTTAATTCGTAAATGTGTAGTACTAGCCAATGAAACAGCTCAAGTTCAATTGACATTCGACATTAACAAATATCACAGATAATTATATTTAAGCAGATATTTGATTTGTGGTACAGGCGAAGACCTTCACTTTTCTCAATACGAAGAAAATCAACAACAGGAGCCTAACGCATATTTGTGGTTCCAGTTATGAGAATTCTAGGATCCTCCTAACATTACCACGTAGGCAGGTACAGCTACCTGCGTGACTTCCGGGTCCAGGAGTGTGTATGATTTGAATCACATAGGGGGAGAATCAGCACTATAGAAAAGGGAGGCAAACCGCGGACATGTGTTTCTGGCTATTGGCCTCATCAGCGCGGCCAATATCTTACTAGAACCATTATCAAACGTCGAACCAATGAGAAATATTTCAATTCAAAATATTCTCAACAACACCTGTGATATAATTCTTTATTTATGAAAGACCGCCCTTATTATTGTTCATTTTTGTTCTCTTACCATTTTTGTTGATACTGCAAATTGAGCTTTATTTTAATATTATTTCTTTGTTGATAAGAGCCCAGAAAAACATATTTTAATTTGTCTGATATTTTGTCCTGTGATGCAGCTAGAAAAAAATACCTCTTGAGACATTTGAGCGGCAATCTACTATTTTCTCGGGAGGAGTAGAATAAAAAATGGAACCAAATTTATTATAGGTATTTTTGACCGTGTTTTTTGAAATTTTGATATTGATCTGGAAAATGGGCTGATTATTTATTATTACACATATTCTGTGATCAGTTATAATTTTTAATAATATTTATAGTTATGAAAACTCCAAAAACCTCACGAGCTAGTATATGTTCATAGGTATTGTTTCGAGGTCACATTGTTTCATGATTAATCGTTGTTGTTGACGTCGATGCAGGTCGCTCTATTTTTAAACGTTCAGGAAATAATAGTTACGTTCGAGGCATAATTATTTGAACTATGCGGTTCAAAATAAACTTACAATTCCTTTTATCAACGGCAGAAAACGTGCTGACTAAATGTGCATTGCATATTTTCTCTGACATTTTTCAATTGCGGGTTTACTCATGTCCATTATTTCTTTACTCATATATTAAAATCCTGATGAACGCACTGTTTGACGTTGGTTTGCGAAATTTCGGTCCAGAGATTTTAGCGTCGAAGATGAGTCGACCTACAGTAATCCAAGACGAGGATATGAGGATCCTGGAGGAGACTAACCCATCACAAACGGTGCGTGAGATGGCGAAAGAACTGGGCGACAGCTCTCATACGGTTTTTGATTGTTCAAAACATATTGGCCCATTGTACCGTCTTCACGTCTCTTCACAAGAACATCCAAGAAGGTTAGAGTCCCTTGGGTTTCTCGTTCAATTGTGAATTGGATTTTTGGGTTGAGCAAGTTGAGATGTAGTAGAACATCCGTTAGTGTCTCTTCACCATCTTGCCATACAACGAACGTGTCATCAAAATATCGTAACCAGCAATATGGTTTCACGGCCTCTTGCTCTGAGGCCCGTTGTTCGAACTTTTCCATAAAAAAGTTTGCCACCGCCGGGCTTAATGGATTGTCCATTGCAGTACCGCCCGTTTGTTTGTAAAACACTCCATCCCACTGAAAAAAGGTTGATTATAAGTAGTGTGCGAAGAGGGCGGTAATATCGTCTGGGAATACTTCGCAAATAAGCTGTATCGTTTCCTTGGTCGGCACCATCGTGAATAAGGAGACCACGTCGAAGCTCACTACTGTGTCTCCTGGACGTAGCTTCATGTTTCTAATCTTTTCGATGAAATGCCCCGAGTCCTTGATGAATGATTCTGTATTTCCTATATGGGGTTGCAGTAAGGTTGTTAGGTATTTGGCCAGTCCATAAGTTGGTGAACCTATCGCGTTTACGGTAGGTCTCAGTGGCACATTCTCTTTATGTATTTTCGGTAAGCCATAAGGACGTGGTGGAAAGGTTTCGATTGTTTTTATGGCCTTTTTCGTGTTCTCGTCAAGACTGGATGAACGGATGAGAAGATTAGTTTTTCTCGACATACCAGAGGTCGGGTCCCGACTGAGTATTTTATTGCTGGACGGTACTGCATTGCAGTACTGGACGGTACTGCATTGTACTGCAATGGGCAGTCCATTAAGTCCGGCGGTGGCAAACTTTCTTATTGAAAAGTTCGAACAAGGGGCCTTAGAGCAAGCCGCCGTGAAACCATTATGCTGGTTACGTTATGTTGATAACACGTTCGTGGTATGGCAAGATGGTTAAGAGACACCAACAGATTTTCTACTACATCTTAACTCGTTCAACCCAAAAATCCAATTCAAGGAACGAGAAACACAATGGACTCTAGCCTTCTTGGATGTTCTTGTGATCAGACGTGAAGACGATACAATGGGCCAGAAAACCAACGCACATATACATAAACCTAAATAAGAATTCGAAACACCAGCCACAACAAAATAGAGGATCTTTCGGATTGGGAGAATCTTAGTGAAACACGACGTGAAACCTATATTTAGGCCAACGAAAACCATCAGGCAGAGTCTCAGGTCAGCAAAGGTCCCCAGAGAACCTCTAGCAACGCCAGGGGTATACCGGATTCCGTGTAGCTGCGGGTAGGTCTACATTGGAACCACGAAACGAAGTATAGGGACCCGTCTCTCCGAACACAAAAGAAACTATTGCCTTGGACGAATCGGCTATAGTCGAACATGCTCTCAACGAAGAAGGTACCCACATTATCTCATTCGAAGACACAGTAATACCCGACAGTACCCAAAATGACTACCCAGAAATATATAGAGAGACAATAGAGATCAAAAAACATAGGAATAATTTCAATAGAAAAGAGGAGACAATGAATATCAATAAAAGCTGGCTACCTGTCCTTCACGAACAGGTAATACAATGAAGAACAATATAAATAGAGCGACCTGTACTGAAATAGTAGTAAATGCGGTGGATACGATATGAACAAGAACCAGGGTATTGCGACCGTTATCACTTCGCGTTTGAAAAATGTCTACCACAGCAGTAGACAAAACGTCGGGCATAAAAACCTGCAGAAAACCCGGAAAATCGCTTCCATACAGTTTTCTCTGGCCTTGAAAGTTCACATTGAACGATGTGGTTCTTCCTTTCCTAGTCCGGGAGTTACGTATTTCCCGGACTAGGCCGGAAAATGATACTTTTTCAAAGAAACCCCGTCCAGGAAATGGGTACTTCCCGGACGGTTACAGAATAAACATATTCCGTGGGAAAAATTTCATTTTCTAAATCAATAGAATCTGAACTAATTGATATTTAATCTAAATCGCACATGCACTGTTTTCAGGTAATCTCAAGACTTTCCTGCAATACTTGTGAAAACTTAAATCTAATTAAGATATCCTCGTAAAAACATTCACAGGCTTTTAATGAAAGTGTATCGCACTGCATATAGAGCAATTCAAATGTTTTAATTAACATTTAAAACCGATCTGAAACACCCAGATAGAGTCATAGATCTAGAAGTGTGTGCTTCGTAAGGTGTTAAAGTGGTGCTAAATCCGTTAAACGTTCTCGATGACAGATTGTCTATGGCAAAATGGAACGTGTTGGACATTAATTAGTCTAACTATCTACAAGCCACTAACTAGATTGCCATTGGCGTAGGCAGAATTCACGTATTATCAATCAAGGATTGCGCCTTGGAGCTTTAGTTTTCGCTTATAAAGGAGACAATTAGAATTTCTAAATTAATTTGAGGATATACACACATATGCTAATAATAATGATAAAATATATCTGGGATACTTACCTCGGGACGTAGCACTGCCAGACGAGAGTTAAACTCAGTGAAGCCTCTAAAAATAATGCGTTTCCTTAGAATTTTGCATCTCAAAATGTCAGTTCCACTCTAATACTTCCCTCGACAACAGGGAAACCGTGGACTTCAGAGTTTGGAGTGCCTACGTAACAAGGTAATCAGAGAGTGAAGAAAGTGTATTCGAATCTCCCTCCGGTGCCGGCTGACCCCATGGTACATCATAAACTAGAGGAAAAGGCAACCACTGCCGATCTGCTCTGGTGGGTATAAGGTAATGTGGTGAGACCCAAACCGTTGATTCGTCTGTCGCTAAGAGTCGAAATGACTGCGAGGACTCACGTTACGAGAGTAGTGGGCAAGACGGATGAGTACAAGATGAAAATGCATGATATGTGGCGTGAAATAAACCCCGAGGCATGCTCCCTGTTCAGCAGAAAATCTAAAGGGCCTATGTAGGTATCCTATTCTTGGCGGCAGAGGTATATAGCACCTCCCCAGCATGCTAGAGAAGTGATACAAATTCAGATGTTCTTGCAGAAGAGGCTGACATTGAGCAAATTAACACCGCCATTTCCATCAAAGATTGAACGACTGGTACAAAAGATGTAAGCTAAGATCATTTAGGAGAGATAGCATACATCTCGTATCCATGTGTAATGAACTATAGGGCGAACAATAGGCTTTTCAGCCCCGATGTGCGTCGAATAGCCGTCAAACTATGACGTGTCCATCTCACTTCGAGTCAAGCCATGCTGTTGACCACCAAGCAACACTGCTTGATGTGATAAAAATTCTTCTGGCTGCCCAAAATTTACTAGTGAGTTGATACTACTCCCTGTTTGGCACCTAATTCTACAACAATTCACCGATAATGAATATAAGTTTCTTTTATATTTACAGAAGTATCATCTGGGTCTATTTAAACGTCGATAAATTAAAAAAACTAGAAAATGATATAACAAGGTCAAGTGTAGTCACAACATTACAAATTCCATTTTTCAAGAAAACTCATTCCCAAAGAAGAATTTTCAGCCTCCTTCCTGAAGACCTGATAACTATAAACTATAAAAATTCAAAACTGCCTTGAAAAGTTATATACACAGAAACCCAATCCGTTTCTAAAATGAATACTGTTCACCTTTGTTGTAACGTTCCGTTTTTCCATCATTCACCAATCAGTATATTCGAAATTATATATACAGCTTTTCCTAGCTCTTCTATCAACAAATCCCTAAAATCACTACAATTATATAGCCCTTCGATTTCACTCTTTTTCTTATCAAGCATATTCATTTTTGTATTTGAGATTTAGGTACATAATTTATAGTTCTTCCTGAATAGATGGGAAAGAACAATACAGGTAAATTTCATACCTAGGTGTAACCCATACATTCAGCGACATAACTGAACCCACAATATCATTTGTAATATTGATGTACAAGTATATTTTGAATGAATGAATTGAATTGAAATTGAACTGAAGATTTGCAGACGATTGAGGTCTTCCAAAGGCAATTTTTTGGCATTTGTTGGCGATAAGTTTCTTACCTGTTGGTTGTTAATGCAGCCACTTATTATGCCTAAGAAAATAGACTATAGGACCTGGATCAATTACAGTAAGTCTTGAACAACTGATACCACTGTGGAGGATTCACCTAACCATAACATCTAGTCAGGCTAGAGTTCAATAGTGTTTTATATGGATGACGTTTCATTGTGCAAACCTTTAGGACTGATAGAAGCATGCACGCAAGCTATCGGTATGGAATTCGTAATAGACAAATATATAACGGTTCATCTCGAAAGAGGATGATGCAGAAATGTCGGAAAGGATATACGGTTCATACGCGAGAGCATTCTGCACTGTCTGGATGTTGGAGATATCTGTACTTACTTTATAGTGGAGTAACGCTATTCATAACAGCACAGTAAAAGGTTTTTCGTGTGGCAAGTATCAGCACAAACCACTACAGGTTGCTGCTACACAAATGCTCACCATTCCATCTCACTCTCCACGTTGAGGAGAGTGAGATGGAATGGTATCTGCTCGAGTATCTGCCTTTTTCAAGGCAGATACTTGAGCGACTTACTTTTTGACATTGAATGATGTGATAAAATGGTTAAGGCTTTCGCGGCCGAGGTTTTCAGTGCCACTATTTTTTGGGGTTTGGAGGCCGTCGATTTTTGGAGTTTCTTACTGACGTTTCGCTGGCGCGAGTGGTTAGCTTCTTCAGAGGTTCATACATCCTGAGTAATCTCCGTTGACTGGATATTACGGCTGCGTAAGGCGTATTTATGTTTGCTCAGATAGGTTGGTGTGCTAATACCTGCACCTGGATTAGATAAATTATCAATAACATTCGTCTACCTTCTTCTACCTTCTGTTATGCTGTTTGCTATTCTTGAACTTCTTAGAATGGGATTACATATTCGGTTGAGGTTCACAGTTTCTTCTTTCCTGTTGAAATTATCCGTGTGTTCGTGGATCTCTATTGCCTTCCAGTCGGTGATATCCCTGGTTGGGGACAATGAGTTTCATGTTTTCCAACAATCTCATGGTTTCCTTCACTGAGTGCGTGTTCCGCCATAGCCGACCTGCCGTTTGGCCACGGCTGCAATTTCTTTCATGCTCCTCTAGCCTTGTTTCCATGGATCTTTTGGTGGTTCTGATGTATATCTTTCCACAAGTACACAGTATGCGATACACCCCTGCTGCTGTTTGTGGATTTCTCTTGTCTTCAGCAATTTTGTTGTATTTTCTTGATGGGTTCGAAAACCATTTCAATGTTGTGTTCCCCCAATTTCTTATTGAACGAGGTGACCGCAACTCTGTCGACGGGTGGAGGAACGTGTTCAGCAGATAGCTCACATCAAAGTTGCAGTTACTCTTGCGGCCATACAAGGATAAGGCGATGCACGAAATCTTCTACAACAGCATCGAAGATCTTGCTTATCAAAGCACCTGGCCTATGCTTTTTGAGTTCTCATAGGCTTATAGAGTCGGTACCTGATTGATTTATCATGGTCTGCCAGGATGGTTTTTTCAACATCTCAAACTACCGCAGACTATTGAAGTTTTTCAAATGGCTCTTTTCTAGAAAGAAACTTTTAGCTGCTCAGGGGCGGAGATGTATATACTTCAAAGAAAATATCATTTTAGTATAGTGAAGTATTGAATACTGAAGACCTTTTTCTAGTCCAAAATGTTGTTTTCAATTTCTGAGAATCTGCCATTTGGAGGCATTTTTGAAATAAAACTTCTTTACGGGTGCTTGACTTAGAGAGTAAGCTGGTGAATAAGTGACGAGAACGTTACGAAGAGTGTGATCGGGCGAGGCGAACGAAAGATGAGAGAGAGGCATGAGTTGTTGAATATCAAAAGAGAGAGAGAGAGAGAGTTGAGTTTCGTATTACTGTAGGGGCAAGCTAGAGGTGCGAGCACACATTTACAGTCGAGTAGGCTCTAAAGAGTTAGGAGAAAACTATCACACGTTGCTACTAATTTTAGTAGGAGATTTCAATGTTAATTTCGCGTTCGAAGATGGACAACTCTTGGTAAACTTTCTACAAGATAAATCATAACTACAAATGAATAATAACTGAATTGAGCCTATCACAAGACATCGAAAAACAATCTATGCAGTATTTTCTATGTATTTTTTTCTAATTTCCATTCAAAAACATATGTATCTTATTTCTCATACCATAAGCCTATTGTCTCGGTCTTACATTCAACCACAGTAAATACTGATTTATCCGATAATGAAAATAAAAATAAAAAATCTATTCCAAAATGGTAATTTATCAATGAAAGCCCATAAATATTCGTAGAAAAATAATATATGTGAATGTACATGTATATACATATGTATATTATACATATATAAACATATATATCTGTCTAAAGCACACGCGCTTTTTTTGTAACAGAAACATAATGATATCATGAGTCCAAATTACTTCCTTTTCGTGAAATATTGCACAGTATGTGCGCGTCGAGAAGAGTGTTTCAGTTCTAATGTGTATGGAGTGTATTTTTATTGGATTTACATTGTCCGTTGCGCATTGAAATATTCTTTGATACACTGTAATTGTAGAATAAATGAATAACTATCGAAATTGGTACAATACTCACAGAATTGAGAATTTTCATACAGTGCATTTCTTTAATGTCCCTCCCCCCTTCATACAACTCACAAAATTGAAGTTTGGGATAATGAAATCAATGCATAAATACTTTGTTTTGCCAAAATGGCGGAACATTTAATAATTTACAGAAGGCAAACACAATAATATCGATATTTTTTGATTATAAAAACGACAAAAATGTCAGTACGACAATGAACATCATTGTTCAGTTAGAATATTCTCGTTCAGTTTTCGGTTTTACTTGTAGAAAGGTACCACGTCGATAATCACTAAAATGGTCAATTCTCGTCCATTGGAAGAAAAAATTGAAGCTAATTTTATTTACGGTGCGACGCGTAACTTTCACAAGACCGAAGGGATTTTCAATGAACGTTTTCCGAATCGTCCTATCTGTAGAAAATATTTGAGGGAACTTCTATTCAAATTCACAACTATCAGTAGTATACATAACAAAGAGCCCCCAGGTCATTCGTCCATTCCGGAAGAACAGCAAGTGCAAATAAATAATTGGTGGGATGGTAGTAAATTCTGAACAATCTACTCATTCCGTCGCGAGTGTTTGTGAGGTGTCTCCTTCTACTGTCTGGAAACTTTTGAAGAGGAATAGGTATCATCCATACAAAATTAAAATGTTTCACCAATTAACTGAAGATGACCCTGATCGAATTATGCGAAATCATGACGGAAACCATTGCAAGGCATCCTACCTATCTCCACAGTATTTGTTTTAGTGACGAATGTACATTTTTTTAAACGGCAATGTTCACAGACAAAATTGCCGTTATTGGAGTGACACCAACCCTCACGTTATAATAATAATAATATTTATTTTCCATAATACATAAACATGTATCGGAATAGTCAGTTATATAAATACAAGCAAGAAGATCATAAAATCACATCAAGAAATTCTTGCAGGGTATAGAAACTATGATTCAATAAAAACATTTTCGAATTGCGTTTAAAAACATGGATTCTTTCAATTTCTCTGAGAAAAGGAGGTAACTTGTTGAACATTTTCAATCCCAAGTAAAAAGGGGACTGGCCAGTTAGGTTGTATAGTAATGGCACGATTTCTCGTGCCATTACTATGATAGGAGCTATATCGTTCGAACTTCGATTGATTTATATGAATATAAACACACATTTCAAATATAAATATATCCACAAGAGTTAATATTTAGTATTGCTTGAAAAGGTCTCTGCATATGTTTGAAGGTCAACTCCAACCAAGATTCGGTGAATCTTTTTTTGTGCGACAAAAACACTTGGCGCTGATGAACCACCCCAGAGACAAATGCCGTATCTAATTCGCGATTCTACATGAGCATGGTAATAATTCAGTATTTGATCACTGGTCAAAATCATTTTGAGGTTTCTCATTTAATATGTGGTAAATGATAATTTAGAGGTGAGTTGGCTACAATGTCCTTTCCAATTCAGACAGTGGTCTATTGTTAGCCCTAGAAATTTACATTCAGTGACATTAGAAAGTATCCTGTTGTTGGCATTTATTTTGATGTCAGAACAAGTTTTTTGTCGATTGTGAAATCGAA